>APFE031377699.1:0-33633 GCA_000404065.3 Pinus taeda
TGATGATGGTGGTAGCAGTTAACGTCCATTAAGACCAAATTGGTCTATTGGACCTATAATTTTCTTAGTTTTTAATTGTCTGGCTCCTCATCTTTCTTGGAGAGATTGGTGCTATAGCTTTCTTTTTTTCTCTACGGTCTCCAACTTCCTTTATCTTGCATCTCCTTCATCTTTTCTGGTTCTTGGGACATTGGTGTTTTAGCTTCACGTTTTATTGTGTTTGTCCTTTTGAAGACAGTCAGAGAAGAAGTTTGGTCTAGGAGATCTGCTTTGTTGTTAAATGAAGATTTATTTTGTGATGTATTCGAATCCACATAACTGCTTGAGGGGTTGTCAAGTTCACTTTTTTGTTGTTGGGCGGGGCTTTCCCCTTGCTTGTCTTGAGAGTTGTTTCTTACTTGCCCGATTTCTTGTAATTCAGAGTTTTCTCTAGAGTATTTTTCTTTGATGACAGTGTAATGCTCTTTTTGTGCTCCTTCCCACCATGCAAATCTGTGGTGGTTTTTTCTAGCATAATTTTTCTCAGAGGCTTTTGGGAAATTTTTGGCTAGATGGCCTGTCTCAAAGCACGATGAACATTTGAAGATGACACTTTCATAATCGAATTTCTGGTTCCACACATGGTCTTTACTTGTTAGATTTATTTCAGCTGGGAATCCAATGCTGAAGTCCATTTCCACACAAATGCGTGCATAAGTGGTTCTAACATATTCCACCATATATATATATATATTAATTACTAAAATTTAATATTGTAAATTGATTAAAAATAATTACTGTCTTAAGTTTATTTCTACTTAGTTTATAAACAATTAACTATGAAATCTCTAAAAATTTCATATTTTGAAAATTCACATATAGAAAGATATAGCAAAAATACTAAAGTTACATGTTTAACAAAATAAATTCATGTTAGATGAATACTTCATGAACTCATAAGGAAGAAAATTATAATTATAATTATAATGAGAATTTCAGGGATGGCAATAACCAAAAAATTATTTCTTATCGAAATAAAGGTGAAAACATGGTGAGCTATTCCCCTTATCACAATTATGAACTTTCTGGTCCATTAAAAAAAATGGAACAAAGAATTTTGAAAAAGATGTATTTTTCCTCATCTTATGAGAAGGATGATGATTTGGTGGTAGAAGTCTTCCTATCTTTTTACAGATTAGAAAATGTAAGTGGTATATAATTACTGTGTTTCCTCTTAAATCAACTCCCCTCTCTGTTTACTTGTCATCTTTATATGCCATAGGATTATATGTTAGACAATTAAGAATGGTTACAAAAAAATTAGTTGCTAAAAGGATTTCCACACTCGTCTAATGGCTACAAATTCGTTGCTGAATCCGTCTTCTACATTTTCTTCCAGAAATCCTCGCGTTTTCTTCCAGAAATCCTCGTGTTAACCGGTGCTATTAGCAGGACAATGCGTTACCTGTTGAGTTTCATTCAATGGGAAATCCACCAAAACTGCATGCATGCTCTATTTGTTTTTGTAAGCTAGCTTTCCTTGATCATTGTGTATGGAACCCTGTGCATGAAATGGTTCTGTTCGCAGGTTTTTGTAAGCTAGCTTTCCTTGATCACTGTGTATGGAACCCTACACATGCAATGGTTCTGTTCACAGATTTATCTTTTGAGGATTCTGTTTATGAAAATAGTTTTATGAGAAATTTTTCTGCGAACACATAATTTGTTTCTGTGTAGAGTTAGGGTTTTGGATTTCCTGGTTTGATTTAAGATTGCGTGGCAATTTTATTTTTTACACTTAAATTTATTTGGTGGATTTCTGAATCCCATAGGAAGCAAAGTCTTCTGTCTTTGCTGTCTGTTTGTCTTCCGCATATAGGGAAAATCTCTATTTCTCTGTCATCTTATAGCCCTGCAAGGGTTGGCTCCAGAATTATATGAGGATTATAATGCGCTTGTAGATATTTATTATTTCGACATGTGATTGCTGGAGATGGTTACTTTGGAAATTCCTTACAGTGAGTACTGTAGCGTTGCTCAAATTTATAAGATGGTGAGTTCTGATATAAGCCCTACAGCATTGGAAAATGTTATCAATCAAGAAATGAGACAGTTTATTGAAAAGTGCGACAATTGGACGAGATGAGGCTCTGCACTGTTTGAGTTCTTGTGGTTTTGATATAGTCGATGTTTTGCTGAACCACCATATTTTTGAAAGTGGCGTCATCGAAGAGATTGTAGTAATGCACATCCACAACCGTGCGGGACAGGCCGTTGTTAATTTGAAACAACTCTTTTGGATTAGCAAGGCCAATTCTGTTGCACATTATCACATACGCCGACGACTAATACTTTCGAACTATGTCGTAACACCATGAGTAGTAATCAGTCACATTTTTCAAGCTAACTGTAGGCGAACGTGGCTTTCAGTGCCCAAAAGGGCAAGGTGTGCAGCATATCTGTCAATCATAGAAGCAAGTTTTAAAAATTTGCTATGGACCTGATTGATTGGAAAAGAAGGGGCTTTTTTCTACTATATCCAGAAATATAGTTACTCTATGGAGCAATTTCTTAAGACATGTCAAAATCTATCGAAATTAATTACTGCTATAGGAATTTGTTGTACCTCGCAGCAAGAAAATCAATGGCAAAAAGACTCTTGTCGATGTTCTCTTGCGACTCAGGCCATTCAATAAATCCATCTCTAGTGCCACTGTGCTCATCACCGTTTTGTGAGCCTGGAGTAGCATGGACATCGATAATCACCTTAATGTCGTGTTTCCTACGACATTGTTTTCAAAAAGCTAATTAACCTATAGTCCATTATCTTGACTTCTGATTGTTTTCTATTTTCAGGATTGAAAATTGTCAGAATGAAGGCCAGTTTTCACTTACTGTGCCCACAAGAAGGCTTTGTTGAGACAAGCTAGGGATCCTGCAACAAAAGGTGTAGGAGGTTTTGGATCACTTGCAATCGACCATCCAACAGCAATTCCGTGCTTGGCCAGGCAAATTAAATCATTCTTTGTAATGAATGTGCTTTGGTGTTCCTGAGAGACCAAAAAGTAAAATCATGAGAGACTTTGGTGTTTCTCAACAATGTAAGAGTAAGATGTTTAGTAGGAATTTCCCATTACATTCAAGACTTGTGTAGCTTTCTCGGGTCCATAACCGTTTGAGATTTGAAACTCCCCCTGCAAATAGATGGATTTACTTTTCTTCCAGCATAAGAAACCAAAAGGAATCTACAACAAATTTGAATAACAAAAGAGAAAATATTTCTGTGTGAAAAGCTATAGAAAATACTTAGGCAGTGGATCCTCGAAGATTATTACCCTCTATAAATATTTTACACCAATGAACAACCGATGTGAATTGTTGGGAGTGATAATATTTTTGGGTTGCATAATTTACTTGGATTAGCATTTTCAAAAGTCTATGGACAACTATAATTCTCTAGAAATACATTTCTCATGCATCGATATTGGATTGTATAAGGTCCCCATGGAAATCTATCAAGAATGTTTGAAGTTAGTGGAAAGCTTGGGTGCTAGGTTTTGCTACGAATGGATATTTTCTAACCGAGTAAGTTGGTAACAAGGAAAATGGAAGGATAGGATCTGGATCCTATTATGGGGTGTGGAAATCAAAAATTCTTAAATCAAATCTGAAAAACCATGTTCATGAAAAGGGATTTATACACTTCATCAGATTGTAGACCCATTGACAACAAATGCATGGCAACAGGAATTGAAATCAACCCCATATTTGGGCATAGATGCGGCCCAGTCTAAAAATTGGTGAATGTCTCTGAATGAGATGAAAAGAATTTATGTTAGAATTTGAGATGAAGAGGACTCTCTGATGTGTGCAAATAATAAGGCTACAAGAATATATACATCAAAAATGGGATATGAAGCTTTAATTAATCCAACTGGTTTAAATGATATGTGGTCGTGGTTTATGAATCTGGAAAATAGAGGGCCCATAGAAAACAATATTTTTTCTCTATCTAGCACTTACTTAAAAGGTCCTAACTTGAGACAGTTCAGAGAAAAGAGAGAGACAAGGCCTCGGTAATTGTATGTAGTGTACAAGGGAAACAAAATCTATTCCTCATTTATTCATCTACTACTCATATGGTCCACATTTGTGGAAACATATCAAGAAATTGACTACAATAAATATCTGGAGGGGATTCACAATGGAAGAATGTCTTCAAGACTTGTAACGAGAGAAGGATCTAAGAGAATATAGAGCAATTCCATGTTTAACCTTATAGGGTATATCATTGTCAAGAAATGCTCAAATTTTTTAAAGAACCCAAATTCCTACTTTCCAAATATACAATAAGCTCTGTGGACTTTATCTAGGATGCAAAGTGTCTACGAAAGTCAATTATCATGATGCAAAGTGTCTACGAAAGTCAAACATCATTAACAGTCCAAAAGCCAAGACCCACCTGATATGAACAGTGAAGATGGAATTCCGAGTAGTATCTCCAAGGATCACTTCATCAAGTACAAGGCTTGCCTGGGCACTCGAACAAACAATTTTGCAGAATTGAAGGCTCTTCACATATTATTAAAGCTATAATGGATATCATGAGGTTGCAAATATTCATGGATTCTTCTTTGGTCATAAAATGGATGAATTATGAGATACATATTCATTGTTAATTGGATGATTTAGCGAGGCAAATAGAGAAGGCTGCATTCAGGTTTATCTCTTTCACAAATGGTTTTCATTACCATAACATGCTAGTAGATGCACACTACCAAAACAAGCAGAATGGGTTGAAGCTAGATTAGGTTTGTCAGAAGAATAAAAAAATGGTAACTTGACACAAACAGGTACATCTATTTTTAGCAGAATATCTATTTCCTGAAACCATATATATATGGTCCTTTGTGGTTTTTGAGCAGTGATATGAATTCATATTTTTGTACAAGTTGACACTTGAAAGTATCAATTCTCACGACTCTAGAATGAGAAAATATTATGTTTTTACAAATGGATTTTTTTTTGAGAAAATAATCAAAGAAATATATGAGAGACACTTGAATCCCAGTATTCCATGTTAGGTGACTTAGGTCGAAATACATTGAGACAAAAACCTTGGCCAATTAGAAAAATCAAGATGTTCTCAACAAGCTGACGCGAATGGAGTATTATTGTGAGTGAATAAGAGTAGGGCATGGTAAAATTTTGAAAACTTTAGGATTATGGCAATCCACAGGCCCACATGAATCATCAAGAGTGGTAACTTGTTTTTGAAAATTGTTATATTATAACAATAAGTTGGCATTGAATTGTAGGATTATAAAGAAGGTAGTTGCTTGTTCTTTTTTTTTGTTTTACCTCATTGGAAGTAAGAATTATGTTCTGTTCCAGAGCTGTCAGCTTGCTCCCTATAATATAAAATAAAATAAAATAAAATTCTTAATGTTGCTTCAATGCGTCCTTATGTTTTCTTTTTATCTCAATTGTCTTCTCTCTGGCACCTGCCTATACAAAATTTGTTTCCAGCTTTAGCTCGGTGGATAGAATATAGACCCCCCATGGAACTTAAATGCTTTTGGGTGCCATAGATGAAAGCCAAAAACTGTTGAGGTTTTTCTGAATGAATAATATTCATTGAGTTAGTGCAACTTATAACTCTTAGAAGGATCAATTCAACACAATTATCTATGGAAATGGACATAAGAGATCCAAAATTAATGGCTGAAAAGGGATGGAATAAGAAGAAAGTGTACTAGTGGTTCGTCCACTTGCATACATAGAAAGAACTGCTTGGATTGAAGTGTATATTTGCAGCTCGTTAATGTTTGTTAATTATTAAAGTTGCTGCTCAATCCAGTCATTGTTTCCAAAAAGTTAATTAACCTATAGTCCATTATCTTGACTTCTGATTGTTTTCTATTTTCAGGATTGAAAATTGTCAGAATGAAGGCCAGTTTTCACTTATTGTGCCCACGAGAAGGCTTTGTTGTGACAAGCTAGAGATCCTGCAACAAAAGGAGCAGGAGGTTTTGGATCACTTGCAATCCACCATCCAACAGCAACTCTGACAGCATTTATCCCGTGCTTGGCTAGGAAAACGAAATCATTCTCTATAATGAAAGTGCTTCGGTGTTCCCGAGAGACCAAAATGGAAAATCATGAGAGGCCCGGTTGGCTACTATTTCTCAACAATATAAAAGTAATATGTTTAGTAGGAATTACCTCGCGTCCATAACCGTTTGAAATTTGAAACTCCCCCTGTAACGTCCTTACGATGGTCATCTCGAAAGTTGCTGCATTATCGCCTTCCCAACCAAGCTCCCCTTCAAAATCAGCAGTCAGCTGATCCTTACATTGTGCCTGCATGTGTCGAATATTAACAAAAATATATATATATGATGTTAATGGTTGAATATGAATGTGAAATTAATGCTTATCAGTTTTTTTTTCTCGACTCTATCAAATTTAAACCATCCCTTCTGGTATTCCTATCTACAAGATGCTTTTTGGCTTACGGTTAAACCAATTGAACAAACTCTTATTGTACTTTTACATGGTGTCGTTCTGAATATTGGGGATCTGGGTCTTGCCACTACCCTGAGAAATGTTCATGTTGCGCACTCTGCCCTCGGTACTCCGGAATTCATGGCTCCAGAATTATATGAGGAGGATTATAATGAGCTTGTAGATATTTATTCTTTCGGCATGTGCTTGCTGGAGATGTTTACTTTGGAAATTCCTTACAGTGAGTACCTTAGCATTGCTCAAATTTATAAGATGGTGAGTTATGATATAAGCCCTGCAACATTGGAAACTGTTATGAATCAAGAAATGAGACAGTTTATTGAAAACAATCCGCATAGAATTTCTTTTCTGCCAACATAATTTGTTTCTGTGTAGAGGTAGGGTTTTGGATTTCTTGGTTTGATTTAAGATTGCGTGGCAATTTATTTTTTACACTTAAATTTATTGGGTGGATTTCTGAATCCCACAGGAAGCAAAGTCTTCTGCCTTTGTTGTCTGTTCGTCTTTCGAACTTAGGGAAAATCTCTATTTCTCTGTCATCCTATAGCCCTGTAAGGGTTTCTGTTCATTAAATTCAAATTAGAAGATGAATCTAATTTGGAATTTTGGGGTAAGGCTTTCCTTTCCTATAGGAGGTGGAGAAATGCCTAGTGTAGAATATGACACCTGTGATAAAGACAGGGAGCCCTTTGTGGAACTGGATCCCATTGGTAGGTATGGTTGCTATGAAGATGTGTTGGGCCGTGGTGCTATGAAGAAGGTATACCGAGCTTTTGATCAAGAAGAGGATATTGAGGTTGATTGGAACAAGGTGCCTCTGCAAAACATAGATGATGCTTCCACAGAGAGGATCTATGCAGACGTCTGTCTATTGAAATCTCTTGGGAATGAAAACATAATTATGCTCTACAATGTATGGCTGGACAAAAAGACAAGTCATGTGAATTTCATTACTGAGGTTTGTACCTCGGGGACTCTGAGAGAGTACCGCCAAAAGCACCGTCATGTCTCAACGAAGGCTTTGAAGAAATGGTCACTTCAGATACTGGAGGGTTGCATTATCTTCATAATCACGTGCATTGTGTAATTCATAGACATTTGAATTGCAACAATATTTTTATGAATGGCAATGGTGGCGTTCTGAAGATTGGGGATCTGGGTCTTGCCACTACCTTGGGAAATGTTCATGCTGGGCACTCTACCCTCGGTACTCCAAAATTCATGGCTCCAGAATTATATGAGGAGGATTTTAATGAGCTTGTAGATATTTATTCTTTCGGCATGTGCTTGCTGGAGATGGTTACTTTGTGAATGCTTTACAGTGAGTACCGTAGCTTTGCTCAAATTTATAAGATGGTGAGTTCTGATATAAGCCCTGCAGCATTGGAAAATGTTATGAATCAAGAAATGAGACAGTTTATTGAAAAGTGCGACTATTGGTCGAGATGAGGCTCTGCACAGTTTGAGCTCTTGTCATTTTGATATAGTCGATGTTTTGTTGAACCATCATATTTTTGAAAGTGGTGTCATCGAAGAGATTGTAGTAATGCACATCCACAACTGTGCGGGACAGGCCGTTGTTAATTTGAAACAACTCTTTTGGATCAACAGGGCCGATTCTGTTGGACATTATCACATACGCCGACGATGAATACTTTCGAACTATGTCGTAACCCCGTGAGTAGTAATCAGTCACATTTTTCAAGCTAACTGCAGGCGAATGTGGCTTATTCAATAGTTCAGTGCCCAAAAGGGTAGGGTGTGCAGCATATCTGTCAATCACAGAAGCAATTTTTAAAAATTTTCTATGGACTTGATTGATTGGAAAAGAAGGGGCTTTTCTCTACTATATCCATAAATATAGTTACTCTATGGAGAAATTTCTTAAGCTGTGTCAAAATCTATCGAAATGAATTACTGCTATAGGAATTTGTTGAAGCTCATAGCAAGAAAATCAATGACAAAAAGACTCTTGTCGATGTTCTCTTGCGACTCAGGCCATTTAATAAATCCATCTCTAGTGCCACTGTGGTCATCACTGTTTTGTGAGCTTGGAGCAACATGGACATTGATAATCACCTTAATGTGATGTTTCCTACAGTATTGTTTCCAAAAATTTAATTAACCTATAGTCCATTATCTTGACTTCTGATTGTTTTCTATTTTCAGGATTGAAATTGTTAGAATGAAGGCCAATTTTCACTTACTTTGCCTACGAGAAGGCTTTGTCGAGACAAGCTTGAGATCTTGCAACAAAAGGAGCAGGACGTTTTGGATCACTTGCAATCCACCATCCAACAGCAACTCTGACAACATTTATCCCTTGCTTGGCCAGTAAAACGAAATCATTCTCTGTAATGAAAGTGCTTCGGTGTTCCTGAGAGACCAAAAAGTAAAATCATGAGAGGTCCCGTTGGCTACTATTTCTCAACAATGTAAGAGTAAAATGTTTAGTAGGAATTCCCCATTATGTTCAAGACTTGTGTAGCTTTCTCGGGTCCATAACCGTTTGAGATTTGAAACTCCTCCTGCAATTTCCTTACGATGGTCATCTCGAAAGTTGCTGCATTATCGCCTTCCCAACCAGGCTCCCCTTCAAAATCAGCAGTCAGTTGATCCTTGCATTGTGCCTGTATGTGTCGAATATTAACAAATATATATATATATATATATATAAATATATATATATGATGTTAATGGTTGAATATGAATGTGAAATTAATTCTTATCAGTTTTTTTGCTCGACTCTATCAAATTTAAACCATCCCTTCTGGTATTCCTATCGACAAGATGCTTTTTGGCTTACGGTTAAACTAATTGAACAAACTCTTATCGTACTTTTACATGGTGTCGTTCTGAAGATTGGGGATCTGGGTATTGCCGCTACCCTGAGAAATGTTCATGCTGCGCACTCTGCCCTCGGTACTCTGGAATTCATGGCTCTAGAATTATATGAGGAGGACTATAATGAGCTTGTAGATATTTATTCTTTCAGCATGTGCTTGCTGGAGATGGTTATTTTGGAAATTCCTTACAGTGAGTACCCTAGCATTTCTCAAATTTATAAAATGGTGAGTTCTGATATAAGCCCTGTAGCATTGGAAAATGTTATGAATCAAGAAATGAGACAGTTTATTGAAAAGTGTGACCATTGGCCGAGATGAGGCTCTGCACAGTTTGAGCTCTTGTGGTTTTGATATAGTCGATGTTTTGCTGAACCGTCATATTTTTGAAAGTGGCGTCATCGAAGAGATTGTAGTAATGCACATCCACAACTGTGCAGGATAAGCCGCACAGTTGTTAATTTGAAACAACGCTTTTGGATCAGCAGGGCCGATTCTATTGCACATTATCACATATGCCGACGACGAATACTTTCGAACTATGTTGTAACCCCGTGAGTAGTAATCAGTCACATTTTTCAAGCTAACTGTAGGCGAACGTGGCTCATTCAATAGTTCAGTGCCCAAAAGAGCAGGGTGTGCAGCATATCTGTCAATCACAGAAGCAATTTTTAAAAATTTGCTATGGACCTGATTGATTGGAAAAGAAGGGGCTTTTTTCTACTATATCCAGAAATATAGTTACTCTATGGAGCAATTTCTTAAGCCATGTCAAAATCTATCGAAATGAATTACTGCTATAGGAATTTGTTGAATCTCGCAGCAAGAAAATGACAGAAAGACTCTTGTCGATGTTCTCTTGCGACTCAGGCCATTCTATAAATCCATCTCTGGTGCCACTGTGCTCATCACCGTTTTGTGAGCCTGGAGCAGCATGGAGATCGATAATCACCTTAATGTCGTGTTTCCTGCAGCATTGTTTCCAAAAAGTTAATTAACCTATAGTCCATTATCTTTATCTTGACTTTTGATTGTTTTCTATTTTCAGGATTGAAAATTGTCAGAATGAAGGCCAGTTTTCACTTATTGTGCCCACGAGAAGGCTATGTCGAGACAAGCTGGAGATCCTACAACAAAATGAGCAGGAGCTTTTGGATCACTTGCAATCCACCATCCAACAGCAACTCTGATAGCATTTATCCCATGCTTGGCCAGTAAAACGAAATCATTCTCTGTAATGAAAGTGCTTCGGTGTTCCCGAGAGACCAAAAAGTAAAATCTTGGAAGGCCCCGTTCGCTACTATTTCTCCACAATGTAAGAGTAGGATGTTTAATAGGAATTCCCCATCACGTTCAAGACTTGTGTAGCTTTCTCGGGTCCATAACTGTTTGAGATTTGAAACTCCCCCTACAACGTCCTTACAATGGTCATCTCGAAAGTTGCTGCATTATTGCCTTCCCAACCAGGCTCCCCTTCAAAATCAGCAGTCATCTGATCCTTACATTTGCCTGCATGTGTCGAATATTAACAAAAATATATATATGATGTTAATGGTTGAATATGAATGTGAAATTAATGCTTATCAGTTTTTTAGCTCAACTCTATCAAATTTAAACCATCCCTTCTGGTATTCCTATCTACAAGATGCTTTTTGGCTTACGGTTAAACCAATTGAAAAAACTCTTATCGTACTTTTACATCGTTCCGTTCTGAAGATGGGGGATCTGGGTCCTGCGACTACCCTGAGAAATCATGGGTCTTTGTAAGATTTCCTATACTAACAGAACTGGCTTTTTCAATATCCTGCTTCCATCTTCAAGGTGTCTCTTTATCCAACTCTACAAAAATGAAAGTTGGGTCTCCTTATCTACCACAGCAAGCCTTTAAAAGTTAAAATCAAAGTTCAATATATTAGTGAAAACTCAAACATTATGACCGAGCAATGAACACTTGTTACTATAATAATGAACTGCATGCCTATGAGATTACATGAACAACTATTGTGGCTCAATATATTAGTGAAAACTCAAACATTATGACCAAGCAATGAACACTTTTTACTATAATAATGAACTGCATGCCTATAAGATTACATGAATGAATGCAAAAATTGTTATAACTCAATCAATTTCTATAAAATCCCAACATATCGAATATAGATTGAAGTCTAGAGAATAGATCTAAGTTTGTAAGAACCTATCAATCTCAAGCTTTTAATCACACCTGTACAATATAAACATGGGAAGAAAAGATAGAGACTTACCATATGACAACATAGGAATGAACCGTTGCAAAATAAAGTCAAATAAAGTCATTTGATTTGGTTATTGGTGATGAAATTTGTATAGATCTCTCTTTTGTATTCTCCATAAAAACCTTCCAAACCAGCCTCGAGAAGATGGTTTCCATCATCCATTTTTCTCATGACACCACACATGGAAGAGATCTAACATTTTCTAAAAAAAAAGTCTTCCATACACTACTTGAAGAATGCACATGAAAAAGGAAATTCCATCAATGAATATTTAATACATTCACCACCAACCCTAAACAACATAGGAGACAATACATTTCAATATTCCTCCACACTCTATGCCTTACGGCGTTTCCTTTACAACATTAGGTGCAAATTCTAGTTATTTTCTATTTTGAAGGGGATCCCATTTATGATACTAATGATGGAGTTGAAGATGTGATTAATTTGCAGTGGTATGATCTGGATTGTCCACAGTCTTTTGTTCATTGAGTCGACGTTTCAAACCCCAAAGGGGGTCCATCATCAAGACAAATTAGAAAGATAGAAAATGAATGAAAGATTGTTGAGAGAAGAAGACATGAACCTGGGAATAATTTAATTTAATTAACTTGAGATAAGATGTGATTAATTTAATTAAACATAACTAAGAGGCTTGGTTAGAAATTTTTGATGAAAAGATTTGTCTCCCTCTTTATGAAATGATTAGCTATGAATTTGAAATAGCATTTTTTTTGTGAATCTATCTTTTCTATTAATTCATGGCATTGGTACATTGTGATGGGCTTTTAACAAAAAAAAAATCAGCTTCATTCCTACCGGACTTATTGGCCAAAAGCTAATAGAAAAAAACCATATTCAACATCAAACATAAACTAGTAGACCACATATAGATAGATCAATAAAACCATAAAGTACCAAGTACAAACAGACAACTAATTTTCATCCCTGATCTATGAGGTTTGCCAGGCTTGGATCATCTAGGTTGTTTCTTGGTGGCAGATGAGCATGAAAAGCCTTGTGCACATGTCGCTCGTCGATGTTCCATTTTTCCTTCCAAGTGGTCTAACAACTCGATAATTATTTTCTCATCATGAGGCAAGGCAACCAGGCGATCCATCATATGCCATTAATTGTGTTGAAGATCATTCATAAATTCGATGATTTCATTCTAGTCGTCATGGCAGTCTCGAATAATCTATTCCAACAACTCAATAACTCTATTTTTCTTGGGGAGTCAACAACTTATTGGTCGGCTTTGTGATGTGCTCTTCTATGGGTTCCCTTGGTCCACCACCTCAGCATGCACAACCTCATTATCGTTGCATGGTTTCCAAGGTGGCACTATTTCTATACCAAGTTGCATCTAACACCCCTTGTTCTAGTTCTCCCAATTAATCCACCCCTAGTGGGCGAGCCCAAGACTAAAGCAACAATAACACTGCAGGATAGGATTAGATGGCCAATTGGCACGTGCCCTTCCTTGAATGCATTTCCAACTCTAAAGTGGTCACCACCCACACCCAACTTGGAGAGACTGCTAATCCCCAAGGAATTGAAGTGTTCCAAAGAGAAAAAAAGACACCAATATATGCCAATCCAAGTCACCCCAAAATTCGTTCAGAGATAACCCTGCCTAGGTGAAAGGGCACAATTCCAAAACAACTTGGGGAACACAGTGAAAAATATAGCTACATAATTGAAAATTCCCAAAGAGTTACCCACGAACTTTGACCACACACTATGAGAAGGGTTTAACCCTCTCTTCTTAGTACCCACAGTAGAGACAAATGTCATAGCCAAGAACCACACCATTACCACAGATAAGATGTATTTATTTGATAGTTAATCACTACATATTTCAGAATGGCCAAAGTTATTTTAATGGACTTCAAATTTGATAGTGATGAGTTATGCCTTTTTTAATTTTTGTGTGTGTTTTTTTTTAAGTTAATAAAAGAATTATTTATAATACATTAAATTTATTTTAAATTATTATTCTTAGTTATTAAATTAAATAGATTATTTTTTATAATTTATAAATTGAGATTTAGTTTAATTTAAATTTATTTAGCATTTAGAGGAATTGAATATTTGTTATTTTTAAAGAAATTTGTATTTTAAGAAAATTTCAACACTGAGTAGATCCCAAATTAAGATAAAATTAAGATGTTTAAAAATAATATTATATAATATTATTTTATGTCCCAAATATATTTTAAGTATGATTATTTGTTTGTTAAAAATTATTTATAATTTATAATATTATAAAATTATAGAAATTTATGATGATAATATATATATTATATATATATATATATATATATTATATGATGATGATGATATGATGATGAATGGTGTGGTAGCGGTTAACGTCCATTGAGACCAAATTGGTTTATCGAACCTATAATTTTCTTAGTTTTTAATTGTCTGGCTCCTCGTCTTTCTTGGCGAGATTGGTGTTGTAGCTTTCTTTTTTTCTCTACGGTCTTCCAACTTCCTTTATCTTGCATCTCCTTCATTTTTTCTGGTTCTTCGGACATTGGTGTCTTAGCTTCACATTTTATTGTGTTTGTCCTTTTGAGGACAGTCAGAGAAGAAGTTTGGTCTAGGAGATTTTCTTTGTTGTTAAATGAATATTTATTTTGTGCAGTATTTGAATCCCCATAATTGCTTGAGGGGTTGTCGAGTTCACTTTTTTGTTGTTGGGCAGGGCTTTCCCCTTGCTTGTCTTGAGAGTTGTTTCTTACTTGCCCGATTTCTTGTGATTCAAAGTTTTCTCTAGAGTATTCTTCTTTGATGACAGTGTAGAGTTCTTTTTGTGCGCCTTCCCACCATGCAGATCTGTGGTGGTTTTTTCTAGCAGAATTTTTCTCAGAGCCTTTTGGGAAATTTTTGGCTAGATGGCCTGTCTCAAAGCAGGATTGACATTTGAAGATGACACTTTCATAATCGAGTTTCTGGTTCCACACATGGTCTTTACTTGTTAGGTTTATTTCAGTTGGAATCCAATGCTGAAGTCCATTTCCAGACAAATGCGTGCATAGGTGGTCCTAACATATTCCTAATATAATATATTATATATATTATATAATATATATATATTACTGAAATTTAATCTGTAATTGAAAAAAAAATTATTGTCTTAAGTTTATTTCTACTTAGTTTATAAATGATTAACTATGAATCTCTAAAGATTTCATATTCTGAAAATTCACATATAGGAAGATATAGCAAAAATACTAAGGTTACATGTTTAACAAAATAAATTCATGTTAGATGAATACTTCATGAACTGATAAGGAAGAAAATTATAATTATAATGAGAATTGCGAGGATGGCAATAACCAAAAAATTATTTCCTATCGAAATAAAGGTGAAAACATGGTGAGCTATTTCCCAATTATGAACCTTCTCGTCCATAAAAAAAAATGGAACAAAGAATTTTGAAAAAGATGTATTTTTCCTCATCTTATTAGAAGGATGATGATTTGGTGGTAGAAGTCTTCCTATTTACACATTCGAAAATGTAAGTGGTATATAATTACATTCTATTTTGAAGGGGATCCCATTTATGATACTAATGATGGAGTTGAAGCTGTGATTAATTTAATTAAACATAACTAAGAGGCTTGGTTAGAAATTTTTGATGAAAAGGAAGATGAAAAGATTTGTCTCCCTCTTTATGAAATGATTAGCTATGAATTTGAAATAGCATTTTTTTTCTGAATCTATCTTTTCTATTAATTCATGGCATTGGTGCATTGTGATGGGTTTTTAACAAAAAAAAAAATTAGCTTCATTCCTACCAGACTTATTGGCCAAAAGCTAATAGCAAAAAACCATATTCAACATCAAACATAAACCTATAGACCACATATAGATAGATCAATAAAACCAGAAAGTACCAAGTACAAACAGACAACTAATTTTCATCCCTGATCTACGAGGTTTGCCAGGCTTGGATCATCTAGGTTGTTTCTTGATGGCATATGAGCATGAAAAGCCTCGTGCACATGTCCCTCGTCGATGTTCCATTTTTCCTTCCAAGTGGTCTAACAACTCGATAATTCTTTTCTCATCATGACACAAGGCAATCAGGTGATTCATCATATGCCATTAATTCTGTTAAAGATCATTCATAAATCCGATGATTTCATTCTGGTCTTCATGGCAGTCTCGAATAATCTATTCCAACAACTCAATAACTCTATTTTTCTTGGGGAGTCGACAACTTATTGATCTAACTCCTCTCCTAAATCCCTCGGCTTTGTGATGTGCTCTTCTATGGGTTCCCTTGGTCCACCACCTCAGCATGCACAACCTCATTACTGTTGCATGGTTTCCAAGGTGGCACTATTTCTATACCCAAGTTGCATCTAACACCCCTTGTTCTAGTTCTCCCAATTAATCCACCCCTAGTGGATGAGCCCAAGACTAAAGCAACAATAACACTGCAGGATAGGATTAGAGGGCCAATTGGCACGTGCCCTTCCTTGAATGCATTTCCAACTCTAAAGCGGTCACCACCCACACCCAACTTGGAGAGACTGCTAGTCCCCAAGGAATTGAAGTGTTCCAAAGAGAAAAAAAGACACCAATATATGCCAATCCAAGTCACCCCAAAATTCGTTAAGAGATAACCCTGCCTAGGTGAAAGGACACAATTCCAAAACAACTTGGGGAACACAGTGAAAAATATAGCTACATAATTGAAAATTCCCAAAGAGTTACCCACGCTCTTTGACCACACAGTATGGGAAGGGTTTAACCCTATCTTCTTAGTATCCACAGTAGAGACAAATGTCATAGCCAAGAACCACACCATTACCTTAATAGATGCATCAAAAAACTTTTTGTAGATGCAATTGAGAGCCAAATGACAGTTAAAAGGAGGAAATTTACCTAGAAATTGTAAAAATCTAATGGTTCCAGTGAAGGCTCCCTAGTTTCTTGTCCCATACATTACCTCCCCTGATGAGCTTTAAGGCCTGTGCTCGAGGGAAGAACACATGGCCATGAGCCTTGGTCCTAAGTATTTCCTCTTTGAATCCCCTCAATTACCCTGCACATCTAAAGCAGAAATTTTGTCTACCACCCTAACTCCCATCATAATGCACAACAAACATCGATCCATATGTTTGCAAGTAACTTTTGTAATGCCTACAAATTTTGGAACCATCTCTTGTCACCAGTCCCAAGGCGTTTTCATGGCATGCTTCATAAATGCACTTAATGTGTGGGAAGGGGAGTAAATGCCCCTCATTTTACTCCATTCTCATTTGATGTCACTCCCATCAGGGATAATTTGAAATGGTTTTTTCGCCAAAATCTAGCAATACAATTTCTAGCAAAATTGTGATTTCTTTGTAAATTAAATAACTTAATCATATGTTTTAAAAAAAATTGTACTAGATTTTGAATAAAATTGACCTAAAAAATGCTTCAAATAGAACCATTTCATCTATTAATCAGACTACTCAAACTTAATTCATATTCTTGGTTAAAAAATGTTATAATCTTTAAGCACTAATCCATATATAAATTATAGTGTTTAATTCTTGATTTATTTATTTATAATTTTTGAATTTCACTCATAAATTGAGATGGAATTTTCCATATATATTATTTACTATAATTATTGTTAAAGTGTATAATGGATCTCTCGTATATACATATTTGGATTTATTAAATCATTAATATATAATCATATTTTATATTAATTATTTTAATGGACCACACACATAATTTGTATAAAAAATGTACTACTAATTTTGATGGTCAAATTTAACTACCCTAAATTAATGTTATTTATTTATTATTAATCTTAATTGATTTTAAAAATATTATTAAATTATTTTTTTATTTAATTTTTATTAAATTAAATATTATATATAAATATAATTTGAATATTAATTAAACATATGAAGACAACTTTTAAATTTGTTTTGTTTCATTTTTTCTATATATATTTTTCTCGACATTTAAAACGGTTGAAAAACTTTATTACACTACACCTACACATCTCCCCATACTGGGTTGTAAAGCACCTCTTGATGCAATAAACAATCCTAGGTAGATCCTGAAGGGATAAGTCTTGCCGACTCATATTAAAGCCTAACCATAGAGGGTGTCTAGGAGAATTGACCTCATGACCTCTCATAGCGAGGTGCTTATGCAATGGGTACTCGACCAATTGAACTAACCCTCAAGGTTATTTTTTGAATAGTTTGACACAATAAATACTATTTCGAACATCTTAGTTTATGACGATTTATTTCCTTATATCTTAGATTTGTTATCTTTAGTTTATTTCTTGAATTTAAGAAATAATTGAAATAATAAAATAAAAGAATAAGCACAAAATCTAGAACATCCACACAAATGAATATGAGATTTATCTAAGGAAACCCAAAATTGGAAAAAACCTAGTGAGGAGGTCAGACCTATGTTTTTCTCTTCTTGCTTCAACTATAAAATACACTTACAAAAGAATGGGAACTTGCTATGGAGTTACCTTTTGACATTGTGACCTCAACCACCACTATAGAGCCATCCTCCCCTATTATGCTTACAAAATATCACTCTCAAATGATTTTGCTCGGCTATGGAACAAGATACAATGCCAAAGAATGGAACCCTTTCTCCTCCTGGGAGCCCAATATATAACATAGCTGGATAGCCATCTAGGGGTAGGGTTTTGACTTCCTCAACCATTAATTGTGATATGATTTTGGACCTGCTAGAATCTTTTTGAAAGTCCATATATGGCTAGCCCCACATATGTGAGTAATGGGCAGCTAATGTGGCATCCACTCATATCATGGTAGCCAACAAAGTAGGTTAACTTGCAAGAGGAATTTTTTTTTGCATATGAGCTCTAATCGAGGAGATCTTTGTACTATTGAAAATGTTAAGTCAACTTACAAGACACATACCTTTCACATATGGTCTTTCATTAAAGTTATTTTCACATTATTGGAAAGGTCTCAATGTGTTGATGAACATCAAAGGTGTTTGTGCAACTTATGGGCACTATGGCCCAAAAAACATCAGTTGATGCCTCCAAATGACTCTGAAAAGTTCTGAACCCAAATTTTTTAAAGTAGGACCTGCCAATAAAATGGGCCCTACATGCCAATTGCTCCACTTTATCCACCCAAACAGTACCAAGATAGATGAAAATTTTACATTATGAGCCAATTTGGATCATATCTCTCCATTTAGGGAGGCTTTTGTTCTCCAAAAGGTTTATATAATAATATGAGGATTTTTTCCTGTACCTTTTCCATGGAGTATCATTTTGATTTCCATACAAGTTGTCCTTTCATTCTAATCTTTCAAAGGCCATTCTACTATGATCTTATAGGTATAGACTTCTCCTACAAAATTGTGTTTCTTACCAACTCTCCTTAAGCATCCAGTTCTAGTTCCTCTATAGTAAGTAAAACTTACTCCTCCTAATTCAACTTGGAAGGATCTTAAGTTTCAAACTTTCAACATTCACTACTGAGTAAATGTGTGTGGGGGTAGATTAAGTCGGTAAGCATCATCTCCCACCTTCTCCAATACGTCAAAAATTCCATACTTCAAAGCCCTTATCTCCTTACCAGAACAATGTAGTCCTTCCTTAATCAATTGCAACCAAACTATTCCTCCCACCTTGAATGAATTATCAATTTTGTGTTGATCATGTTAGGCATTATTTTTTATTTTTACTTCGCACTTCAAAATTAGGTCTATGTGTAAGAACTTGGTCATAAACACACTAAAATACCACAACAAAATCACTTTACACGACATAAAATGTACAATAATGAATCAATCTAGTGCACATGACAATTTTTTTAACCCAAAACTTGTTATATTACAATTTTAATATAAAAAACATAGGGCTCCCATACCAGTGATCATGGACCTTACAATTATCCCTTATACAAGGACAACTAGGATTTGGAGTCAACAACTTATGACTACCATCTACCCTTAAGCAAGATACACTTGACTTGCTTGCCAAAGGAGCGCTCTACTCATCACTTTTGGTCCACGTACCTTTAAAACTTATGGCATGTCCTTTACCACCTCTTCTATTGCTCACAAGTACATTTGCTACTTCATATTTTCTTGCATCATCAGTCTCTCAAACTACCTCTATCAATCACTCTTGCTGCTCCAGGATGAATGTACATAGGCTCACACAAGTATTCCTTCTAGATACTCTCATACTCCCCTAAGATTTCCAACTCTTCTAGATTTTCCCTCTTATTAGTCTTATAGTTGCTCCCAAAATCTTGAACTTAGGGCTTCACACACAACCCTCTTGATTGACTCTTTTCTATTACAATATCAGGCCTTAGGGCCTACAAATTTTTCCACACACAGTCTCTTTATACCATTAAAGAAGACTACAATAGAGCATAAAAATAGTAGCCTACTAATAGTGATGTTGAACTTCAACCATCACTAAACTTGGGAAACTAAACACAATATACAATCACCTATTGAACAATCCTCCACATCAACAAATCTCCAACAATATTCACTTCAAGAAAACCTGTCCACATCTACCATACACTCATCTCTGTTAACACATGGAGACACACTTCGACCCTCTTGCTTATACTCAAAATCCAGGCCACTTAGGGATATAACTTTGGTGAGTGTTCTTGTGTAGAAGAAGCCCTAAGAAAGGGTACACAAACTATTATCCTAAAATCCAAAGAGGACATACCTTATACTTCCATCACCTTCAACATTTCTCTCCATGAAACTGCCCTCCTTTAGACTTTCCCACGCTCATCTCCTCTTCCCAACTTGATCATTTTTTCTGTTCACACTTAGAGATAGTCCTCGACCTCACTAAGGGATTTTTGCACCATAGAAAACCCACATTGATATTCATGTAACTTTGTGGCCCTAGAACGGAGGTTTGAGGGCACCTTTCAAGTATCTCAATGTTTTCTTCTCTTCATAGAACTTTAGGAAATATAACATATCTTTTAGGAAAAATATATAGGGTGTCTGATCTAAATGGAAAATGGAATCCACACATGGTATTCATCCACCCATGGTATTTGTCCATGGTATTGTGACATCCACCCATGGTATTCACTCACCCATGGTATTTATCCACCCATGGAATTTACCTGTGGTATTGTAAGAAAAAAATGTTTATAAGTAACAAGTCACATTTTGTAAATGGATATATTGTCCACCACAATGTAGCCTTTACAATTATTATATGTTTTAATCTTTTTGGTTTTTTTATTTTGTTTTCTCCTTTTTTCTTCTCGCATTTCAATTCTTTAGATCTTGGGGGTCTCCCCCGAAGATTCAGATTAGTGGTATCAGAGCGGGTAACGAATCCATCGACCATTATCTTCGGTTATTGAATCTCTCTCACAATCATATGAGAGAACTACTCAAATTTTGTGGGCCTCCCCAAAGATCCATTTCAATCTTTCAGATCTTGGGACCCTCCCCAAGATATGGATCAATGGTATCATATTCAAGTTACGATTCCATGGGAATGAGGGTTTGATGCATATTTCAGTTTCAAAATTTTGCATTAATATTCAAAATGAAAAAAGGACTTGTGGAACTCAAAAAATTAATATCACTATTAACATTGTACCTTACAATATCAATATATTGAATATGCAAAGATTAAATGAGATGGTAGCGAACATACAATTTCACATCGAATAATCATCATCAAGTCTACCATGCAACCATCAATGCAAAGAAAACAACAAGACAACCTGCAAAATGCATGAGCATCCAACAATTTTATCGTCGACAAATCAAATTACTACTGAATAGATCACAACCAGATCTCTTCCTCATCTCTCTTCCTCAATCATAATGCAAGCATCATGTGGTGAGCCTAGTCTACATGATAGTTCCTCAGAGCTAACACTCCTTACTTGTCTCACATACCCCACTTTGTAGTGCTAGAGGGCATCGTGAAGCCACTTGTAGGCTCCCAAGGTTGAGCACTCCTCTAGAATGTGTTTATTGCTATATAAATTAGCCTTCATTTCCTCTAATCCCTTCCTTAATTCTATTAGTTTTATTGAAGACTCATTCAACCGGTGGTAAGTGTAGAAACAAGATGCAAGTCCACAAGGAAGCCCTCCAAGTTAAGGGCTCCTCTGCACATTTTCGTTTTATCTTGGGGGTATGTGCATCATGCGAGACTCATATCTTCTGTATATAAGGTCCACGAAGGAACCAAATGTCACAACTCCTCACAAATGGTGCTTTTTAATGCTCATTCCATCCTCCACCAACTAAGCACCAACCTTCCACTATCTTGATGTAACTATGAGTGAGGAATACAAGCTTTCTTGAGATAAGATCAAACCAAATATTGTTCTCAAAGTCACTGATCATAAATTCTAATTGTATCAACATCCTCAAAATTCACATCTCTTTTAACAACATGTTAATTATTTCAACCTTATTAAGGTAGAAAAAAGAGCCATAACTGAACCAACACTTTCAAGTCGTAACAAGTAAGAAATGACTTATATAATTCCTAAAGAGAAAGTAGTATTTACCTTTTATACCCTAGTGGACATGACACCAAAAGATAATAGTGATCCCCTAGGCTAGGCTTAAGCGAGCATATTTTACATATTAAGAATGAACCATAAAGAAATATTATGCTCAACTTAAAGTTGGACTAAGGTATATTTTAGTCCATGGGATAAATATATCATTGTATAACTAGTTTATTTAATGCATTTGTTGGCTTGGTGGGGCTTGACCCAGGTTCAACATTAGTTAGCCAAAAAAATCCCTACACTATTGGCCCTTTCGGCATCAGCGAGAGCACGGACCGAAGTCTCAGCCAAAGCAGTATGGGGGGGTTATGGAACCAACTTTCTGCACCCTGAGATGGTCATGATGTTAGTTTGTTCCTTCTATTCCTGCTTTCACGTAGATTGTTAAGTTCTAAGGCTCTGTTTGTCTAGCCCTTTATTCTCCCCTTCAGTACCTCCACGAAGGGATATGATTGGCCTTCGCGCAGTCATAACATGCATTTCAGGTACTTTTGCGTAGCTAAAGCAACATATCATGCATATTCCTAAACTAGCTTAAGTATCTTACTTATCTTATTAAAAAATCACAGTTAGTGCCACGTAAACATATATCCTTACTTGTGTTCAATTATCCAATGTAATTACATACATTCGCGCATCATATAAGCATTATAAATGAAATTCATACACAATATGACAGGATGCATTAATAGGAAACAAAGACACAAAATTTGTACAATGATTCTCCTTATTGATATCTTCAGATGATTACAGACTATCCGCCCCGCGCACACAGCTGTAGGGGTCTATGCACTCAGCTGTGGAATTCCACCCTAGGCCTTTGAGCACTCAGTTATAGAGCCTCTATTTACACTAAGACTTGAAACTTAGACTTTCTCCTTATCGCTCAAGACTCCTCCTACAACCTATGACCCATCAGAACTACTTAGAGCTTACTTATTTAGCTCCTTTTATACAATCCCATGGTCTGCGAACCATGGGTAGATCTTTTACAACTGACTATAGTTTACAAAATAAGGGCAGACAACCCTTTATGACTCATGACACCTTCTCACTCTACGACTACAAAATGCGGAGACTTTACAATTTTATTGCAAAATTGGACCCAAAAGATGGGCTTTTAGCCCCAAAACTATCCTTAGGGGATCCCGTTCCCAATAGGCCCCAACACAAACATCGTGACTCTCCCTCAAGTCACTAGAAGGTGCGGAGACCTTATTGTGAAGACCTCCTAGCTTGACTCTTATGACCGCAACCTCGGCAGTGCACTGTGCGACCACCTTCTTCGCGTCTTCCACCATTTTCTCAGTCACTGCTCCTGATCTGACGGCCTGAAGCTTTTGCTGAGTTGCTTGCAGAGTCGCAAGATTTCCTTCAATAGAGGCTGTGACCATGTAAGCCTCATCCAGTCAGGGCTTCAGTCGTGCCTTCAACACTTCTTCCTTGTGCAGCACTGCATCCAAATGTTCTTTCATCTGCTTGGGCTCCTGTAGCATCGCCAATCTCTGTGTTAGCGTGATGGTTCACGTTTTGCCTTTGACCTCATCATAGCATTGTTGTAGCTTGCGCGCTTCTGTCTCCAGTCATTGTACATTAGCATCCTCCTGCAATCTCTTCAGGACTTTGAACGATTTCTTAAAAAGTTATGTGCAGTCTACTAGTGCACTGTCAATCACTGCTATTGCCTCTGTGACAACGGTTGTACACTATTCCTTTACTTCTGGCGCGGTTGAAGGTTGGGCCTTCAACTGTAACTCGATGATCTACAAGTTCAACTCCAACTAAACCCTTGTCGTTTTTGTATGAGCATTGCGCACCCCTGTAGCCAGCTTGTAGATGCGTGCCTCGATTGGTTCTTCCTCAAGAATGGCCAACTCTAGGACCATTCGGTATGCCTCATCAATGACCTACATTATACACTTGTTTTGGTTGGTCGCCTCCATCACAGCAGTGATGGCAGAGTCTCACTTTAGTGCCATCTGATCATTGTTAATCCACTGCTCCTTGATCACATGTAGGGTGCAGTGCTCATGGGCCCTCAATTCTGCAATCACTCCATCTTGCAATAGGTGGAGCACTTCATCAGGGAGCGTTACCAGATTTAACCCTACTCCCTTTAGGGCGCTGACAGTGGGCCTGTCAGCTTCATTCTCTGTGGTTAGTGCTCCATCAGGCAGCACTATCGCGCTGGAGGCCTTTGTGCACAACGTCTCAGTAGCTTTTGAAGTGTCGATAGCAAGGCTGGTAGACACCGTGCCAAGCTATGATTCGCGGGTTTTCAGCTCTTGCATACCTGTCTGCATAGCCCCCAAAATTATTTATTGTTGCTGGCCTCCGCAGTGACATCCCACACCGTGTCACTGATGTCATGCTAATTGCCCTCTATGAGGGTGATTAGGTCCAACGATGTCTTAGTAGCCTTAGATTTCTTCCTGGACCCTCCTTGCTCTTGCTCTCTTGGATGCTTGACGTGGGCAGACGTCACTTGTGGGTCTGAGCCATGTTGTTCTGTCTTCTCGTCTATCTCCTCCTCTGTCTTAGGTGAAGGTGCCCTCATGCCTTTATCATAGCCCCGCTCTATTCCTCCTATTTGCTTCTTTTCCTACTGAGTGGCATCATGCTCCTCCTGGGCCTTGTCAGTTGCCTCCTTCTTTCTCTTTTCAGCTAGCTGTGTCATCTTTAGCTTGGCCTCCTCCTTATTTCTCTGCGTGGCAGACTTGCTCCCACCCACCACCAAGTCTGTTGTAGTGTGCCACTCTGTCGGCCATCGATCAAGTATTGCATCAATTGTGTCATCCATTACCAGGTAAGGCAAGTCATATTATTTCTATGCAGGGTCCTTTCGCGCTCTGATGGACACATGGTGAAAATCTGCTTTGAAATTTGCATAGTCCTACAGGTTGGAAAACACCATAGGTGACAACCACAGTTTGTGATTGCTGGCCATGCGTATGTTCATCTCCATCAAGATCCAGAAGATCTTGCTATCCTTGATTCACTGTGCATCCTTGGTTTCCCATAACGAAGCGTACTTCACTGCCTCTGGGAGGTCTGACACGATTGAAGGGAATTGACTATCCTCTGGTAGCTCCCATGCTACTAGCAAAATAGACAACAAGATCCACACGTTGTGGAATGTCTTACTGAGCTCTTGTGCTTTGTGACAGTTCACAAGGAACTCACCATGGAGATAATCTACCCAACTGAATTGAACTCCTTCGGCGCACTAGGCTGTTAGCACGACGACAGGCACTGGCACCTCATCGGTGCAACACTTCCTCATCACCTTCCCTGCTAGAATCTGTGTAGCCACCTTTATAGCAGGGTCACAAATGTTGGATATGGAATATCCACATGGCTTCTTTACCAACTTAAACTTCTCTTTCGTGGCCTCTGCGAGGGCTTGCTCACCACCTTTTCTACCAAATATAATGGCCAGATTTTCTCCTGTGTAGAGAAACCGCGTGATCCTATGGATAAATATATCAGTGATGGGTATTGGCTCCTCTAGCCACATATACCCATCATGCACCAAGCATGGAAGCTCCTTGATGAATAATACTGTAATGGGGTGCGATTGTAGTGCGACACCCATATAAGATTAAATAACCCTTCCTTGTATACTCCTCTGAGCCACCTCTTTGGCTCAAATTCATTTCGGTGGTTGTATCAATAATGCAACACATCAGATGCTCGGTCTCTAGGTGTGGGAACTTCTCATGGTCAGCCAAGTCCTAGTCTTCAAGTTTTAACAGAGCAACCCATGTTTTGGGCAAATTTAGTGTTTCTTCAAACTCCTCACCATCTAGACCTGGTAGCTAGTCTAGAAACAATAGACAAAGTAATTTGTTGCTTTTCCTATAATTAACAGATAAGAGAAGGAAGGAAAGGAACCAACTTGTAACTTTCACTTGATCCCTCTCTCCTTTGATTGATTTCACCTCTCCTCTCTGTACTTAACTCGCTTCAAAAGTACCTACACACAAGCCAAGACAGAAACCCATCAAAGCATACAATAATGATCCATTAACTAAACATATATAGAATCTAGAATACGATATACATCATATAAAAACATTAATGGAAAAAGCTTAGAATTATTTATTAATAGAAGGAAAGATTACAACCCATGAAGATTCATGCTCGATTCAATGTCATCCTTCTAGCTTCAAACCCTTCTCTCCTCATGAAGGAACATTTCGACATCATTACAATACTCTCACTAATCTCATTCAAACAACATTTCCTTATCTCAAGAAATTCCAACCTAGACTAGCCTTTGAATGCTTGGTCAATTTATAGCTAAATGGAGGAGGTTAAGCCATTAATGGCCCTCATGAATGCTTTGCCAAAATTGGGAAGTGGTTCCATCGAGGAAGGGATAATGGATTAAGGTTCATTCATCCTCTTCCTCATCCAAAAGTGAGCCTAATCCACCTGGAAACTTCCAAAAGCATCCATTGGATGAGGAATCCAATGGATTCATTTCAAAAATTTGATGAATCTTACTCAGCGCAGGTGAAACAAAGGCCAACTGTGCTGCAGTGCACTCAGACAATGCAATTCCTACATTATAATGCAACCTAATAAAGGGCCACCTGCGCTAGTCTCCTTAGAGGCATTTTTTGGATGAATGGTGTCATGGAAACTCTTGGGATCCAAGCATGATATGGGTTGATCTCATTAGGGAATGAAAACAACTGAATTAGGGATTGATGGACCCTAATAATACATATCTTGGAAGTCGGGATTGATGTGCCCAAATTGACCTGTAACAATTACCCCCTAAAGCATGAAGTCAAAAATAAACATGTCGAGTGAGATGATTTACCATTTGGAGAGAAGGTTTCAAAGTGGAAGGAGACCTGCATCAGTTACAATACAAATATTGTGATAATTCGATTTTTTCTCACGAACTAGATGAGGGAAGGCATACCCATGCTCAGCTTATAAACTTTCATTACATCTACAAATATAGTTGTCTACAGATGTAGACCCATGAATGGATGACCATAAATGTAAGGCCATTGTACATTTGATATAATACTCCTGAAAAATATATCACAACCCGGATGGATGAAACTAGATATGAGGTCTTCCATCTAATTCAATCTTCACTCGATGGACAAGTCTAAGCATGTGAATAGATGATCTGAAGTCAAACATGGAGAGACATTGTCTGATTACCAGCCAATGATGTAATTCATTAACAGATGCGAGAGGGATCACCGATAATGATAATGACCCTCAAGGTACTGTAGTACATTTCGCATGGTGTGAATAAATTATTTGATGTCGAACACCATACGAAGTCTTTCGGTCGAAGGCTAGTGATGTCAACCTATCACCGGAAGTGAGAAACCTGACATTGATGTATGGAGGTCTCAAGGTACTGAATGGGTGTTTCTAAGTCAACTTCTTGGATGATGTGTTGTTGTCGACAAGAAGTGACTTGTTTCAGGAGGGCCTTGATGTATCCCACATCAATGACATGAAATGGGGTAAATGATTTTGTATATGAAACATCAACTGAGGACACAAAGTTTAGGAATGGCGGACATGAAAATGAAGGTTTACTGTATTGTAAAGGATGAAGTTTTGAATTGAATGACTTCTCTTGAACATATCGGTGACACTGAAGTGAATTGGTAGCATTGACCCAAAAAAAAGTGATGGATGGTATGATAGACCAATGTTGTGATAACCATCAAGCTTAATGACCCAACCCACATAGTCATGGTGATGAGGTGAAAGTGTCATGTTCAAGAGCGACCTGCTACCATAAAGTATTCTCAGCTTTTTCCCATTTTCCCAGTCATTTCTGACCAGTACCTCTTTATTTTTATCAAGCTTAAGGAGGATAACATATGCTTGTTGCATAATTCCACCCTTTGGGTGAATCCATCGCTATTTGATGTTTTAACGAGTCTAGCGAAGGTGAAACCCGGTCTTGTCTAGATGGACAATTTTGTCGCTATTTAATGTTTTTAATGAGTTTAATGACAAAGATAACTTGGTCATTTTCATTTTTAGAGAGTTTAAAAGGGATGAACAGGAAACTCCAAAAGTTATTTTTCATAAATTTGTCGCTCAAGTCTGAAAAAGCATAAAATAATACAAGAGAGAACTTTTTGATCATGTTTGATCAACGAATATCTTTTTCGTAGTTAATCTATCTCAGCCCAAAGAAGGGGTAAAACTATACTGAGTAGATATCAATTCTAATCCGTTAACGAGCTAGAAACGACAAGCGTTCGACAATATTTTTATGTTTAGAGAGTTTGAAAAGAGCTTAAAGAGGACTCCACTTTGAGGAACGGGTGGTGTCTAGGGAAGCAACTAGTTCCGATGATGTTGGAACTTCTCAAAAAATGTTGATTTATGTGAAGAGGCTGGCTAATAAGACCACTCATTGCAATTGTTCCTCAAAAAGGGTAAAACAACCAAGTGAAAGCGTATGATTGGCCAAAGGGTTGGTGGCGATGGGATGAAACAACCAAGCCTAATTAGACAGATGAGGCTGATAAAATGGCAATCACGAGGGTTAAAATGGAAATGGGTTCATTTTTAGACAAGCTTGAACCATAGGGAACTGTGTTTCGATTCAGTTTCATGTTTACACAAACTTGAAATGACAAACTATGCTTAGATTCAATTTCATTTTTATACAAGATTAAAATGAAAAACTATGCTTGAATTGGTTTACATGCCCCTAGCATGATGAAAGGGAGAGTCTTCAGAAACTAGATGGAAGTCACTGCAGTGAAGCGGGATGATTATCCAACAACTTTTCGGCTTCATTCAGATAGAAAAAGGTGAATGGGGTGATTACTTTCACATAACCTATAGGGAAACTTAACTTTACTACTAGGTTCAAGCCCCTAAGCTTCATTACATTCACCTAAGTAGACTACTCATGGCTATCAGGTGGATGGAATGAAGGTTCATTTATGAGATCAAGTGAAAGACTCGACTGGGATTTTACGAGATCTAGTCAAAGATTTGACTTAGAACTTGGGACCTTGTTACAAGGAACTCTACTCATATTCCTTGTTTCATTTTGTAATGAGGTTTACACAAGACAAGGAACTATCCTCATATTCCTTGGTTTCATTTGTTTAACGAGGTTGACACAAGACAAGGAACTATCCTCATGGGCCTGTTTCATTTTTGAACGAGGTTGACATAGGACCAGGAATTGTCCTCATGAACCTGTTTCATTTTTTAACGAGGTTGAAACAATAAAAAAACTATCCTCAAACTCCTTGTTTCATTTTTTAACGAGGTTAACACAAGACAAGGAACTATCCTCGAATTCCTTGATCACAACTCATAATAGGTCATGAAATAGAGATCTAGTTCCAATGCCCCCAGTACATGATGTACAACATCACTAAATTGATCATCAGTTGATGTAGGTATGGAACAGGTTGACACATAATTAACTCATGGCAGGGATGATACCATTGGTACAAAGGAACCAGTTAGGAAAGATGGTTTCTAGGAGCTATATTTGGACCGGGAAATAAAAGTTGGTCAAGAGTGAAAATTTTGCCTTCACGCAGGAAACAAATCACTCAAAAGAGTGTTGAAACAATAGCTCCCATGTCATAAACATAGTCATGTCCAAGAAGTAAGTTATAATCTAAAGGGCTTGGGACTACCATCACGTTTAGATAAATGATTTTTCCTCCCAAAGTAATAGGTAACTAAGGGAGGATCCCTAATGGTTGACTGGTTCCTCTATTAAAACCCAACAGATTCTAGGTAACTGGCACAAGCAGTGACGAACCGAGCGCTTGCCAAGTAGTTGAGGAAAGGATACTCACTAATGCATGTTCGTCTATAATAGTGCGAGATACAATCATATTACAAACATATACTATGATCTGGAAAGGCACATAAGAAGGAAGGTGGAATCCTACCAATCGATTCCAATCGAAGGAAGTGACTAGACTACTTGGACGGGGTATTGTAGAAATGGGAGAATTAACCCCTTGAGTCACAATAAGGGGAGGATTTTCCTCCTGTCTTGATGGAATAGGAGGATTTATCCCAAGCTCATTAGAATCTGAAGAAACAAAAAGAACCTGAGTGGTATCATATTCAATCTCTTCAGGAAGGGTATGATTTACTGAAGGTGAAATCGGGTCAACTTTTACCTCGACCTGTTGATTTAGGTCAGGTATAGACTCATAGGATTCACTTTCAGAGAGAGTGGGTTTGACCGACGATTGAATGGGGTGAGTCAATTCATCAACTAGTGAAGGTTTTAGGGACAGTTTCCTGTAACTAGATGGAAGTCGCTGCGGTGAAGCAGGATGGTTATCCAACACTTTTTTGGCTTCATCCAAATAGGGACAAAGGTGAATGGGATGATTTCCTTCACATAACCTACATGGAAACTTAACTTTTCCCTTCTTTCCATGATCTTTACTACCACTAGTTGATGGTGTGTCACCAACATGATCTCTAGAAGTTGATGACATAGGATGATGTGAACAAGAAGAGAATTCTTCTAAGATCTGTGGGATATCAGGACAATTTTGAAGAAGATGGTCTCCCGCACAAAGTTTGCATGGATATCGAACTTTGTGAGGTTTGACAAATAGTTTCTCATCAAATGTTGCATTCAAAGCAATGGTTTCTTGGTTTACCCTCTGTTGGATTTGCTTATTCTTCTTCTTCTTCTTCCCTTTCTTCTTCTTCTTGGCCACCTGGTTACGAGTACCAATACTTTCGCCAGGCGAAGAGGAAGAAGGGGAGGAAGAAACAACCGAGGAAGAAGGCAAAGGGTCAACTTTAGGATCAACTGGAGGTTGATTTTGTTCAGTTGGAGGTGTACTCGATTATGGAGAAATCATGACATTTTGAACCAAGGAGGTTGAAAACAACCATAATGGCAAGCCAATAGTAAATCTTGGAAGGGGCAATGTAGCCATATAAGGAGCACCAATATTTTCGAAAGGAGGAAAAGGACTAGGATTCCCATCAAAAGGAATTCCTTGATCGGTGGACTCCGTATTTGTCGCCATATGTTTCAAACTAAGATCAACTAAGGAGTGAGCGTGGAGGATGTTATCCGCAGTCAATTAATTTTTACGACACTGGAACACAACTTTGCTTTTTCATTTTTCAAGAGTCTAGAAAAACAAAAGATGAGTCTAGTCACCTTCGATGTTTAATGAGCCTAAAGGGACAAGTGCTCAGATGATCCTTTTACTTTTAAAGAGTTGAAAAGGAACAAAAGTGACTACTCTGGAGATTTTAGACAAGAGGGTTTACTAGACAAATCACAAAACTGCAATATACACCTTGGTGATAAATGAAAGAGAAATTACCCAAGGATTTAACATACGGAAATCAATCTTCCCGAATGTTGTATTCGGTGCGTTACGATCGGTAAGGCAGCAGACTTGGCTTCATAGGGATAAAGGATTAACCTATTGGGGTCTCCCACCATATACTCGACGTTACAGGGAGCACAAGTCTGTACTAGCACTTATCGAATCAGGGAGGAGGAATCACCCAACCTCAGTGAAAACGACAACCACTAGGTTTAAAGATGTTGGAAAACGTCTCTAGCCTAGACCTATAGATGTTTTCCTTAAGTTCCAATGCATTATTAGATTAATTCAGATAAATTTTAAGTTGATCTTCTTTAAAATTTTCCTTTGAAGGTTCACCACGAGATGTTTTTTGAAATTTCTAAGAATGCAACTAGAATGAGAAGCACTCTTTCCATTCAATTTAACAATGAAAATCCTAGCCACTAGGGATAGAGAAAACAAGTACTTTTTGATCAATCAACAAAGAGCACAAACTAGATGCAATTCCATAAACCATTCCTTTCAAGCATTCACAAACTTTAATATGCACAATGCATGTTTCTCTTTTCAAATCCCTTAATGTTATGATGAACAAAAAGGAAATATGCACAATCGATCAAAAATCTCTTTTCATAAAAATGACGATTTACAACAATTTCTTTTAAAGGGAAAGGAAGATTGTACGACACTTTTGATTTTAAAGAAATGAATATTTTCGAAACTATAAATGAAGAAACAAATCGAATGCACACATCAATCAATTGATCTTTCATGAATGAAGACTTTACGACAATTCAAATTTCGAAATAAAAGACGATTTTACGACACTTTCTTTCGACAAAGGTCAACCAACTATATTCTAACTTTGATTATAGACTAATAATGACAAAGAAAACATTAAAGAAACATTAATCAATCCAATCAAAGTAGGGTTGCACTAAGGAGATGAAAAACTATTTTTGGAGATAAGACATCATTGATATTCAGCAAGCAAGAAATCAAAAGAATTTTGGCAAAAACTCAATCCAAAGGTGGGAATTTAACCTAAGGTTTATCAGCACAGGTCAAAGAGGAGCTAACTGAGTTGCAAAGCACTGTCTCTCACTAAAGCCTGCGTTGATTTCAATGATTTCAAGATTGATCAACGCAGGTCAAAGAGGGCCTATCTTCACTGATCAGCACAGGCCAAAGAGGGCTAAACTGTGCTGATTAAAACATTCCAAGGTAAATAAGCACAGGTCAAAGAAGGCCTAATTGTGCTGCATAACACTGTCTCTAAGGCTAGCCTGCACTGATTTTTGTGAGGCCACTCAAGAGTCATTTAACCTCAAATTTTGACCAAAATTCAATGCAAAAGGCTGAAATACAACAAGTAAAGTATGTCAAAGTGTCTAAGGAGGTGGATAAGCTACTAAAATGGTTAATATTTCCCAAGCAGAGTCACCAATTTGTCTTGGGAAAATTTAATGTTTCTTCAAATGTTTAACCCTCTAGACCTAGTAGCTAGTCTAGAAACAATAGACAAAGTAATTTGCTGCTTTTCCTATAATTAACAGATAAGAGAAGGAAGGAAAGGAATGATCCAGGTGGATATTGGTGGCCACCTTCCAAGTCCACCTGGACCCCCACCATTGTCTTTCTCAGCATTTTCAGTTTCCTTAATTGTAGCACAACTTACTATTTTTAGCAGTTTTTCGGGTCCTGAACTTCCGGAGCCGTTTTGAGGCCCTAAACAACGTTTTTTGGGGAATCCATGGACCGATGTCGCCCATTCCAACAATGATAGTGCTTGGATAGATCTTTCTAATGAGCTATTGTACGCGTCAAACGGAGATCATATGCCAAAGTTACGACCCCGGGAAGTTGATGTACCAACTTACCCCCAAACGGGGCCCACAGTTGGCGTTTCATCTCCTAGGGTTAGGTTTTGGAATGTTAAGGGTTTTTCATTGTTTCTCAACAATAAATAGGCCTTCGAGCCTCATTGTAAGTCAGTTCAGAGGCATGTAGCCCACACATCTCTTCTCAGAGATAGCTACCATCGCCCTAGCTAGTTTATTTCCCTTTCTGATTGTAAGCATATTTCAGTATTTTCCATTAATGAAATGAAGTATTATTTCCGCTGCATATT
>APFE031377711.1:1346-14773 GCA_000404065.3 Pinus taeda
TCTAACTCTCAAATGTGGATTAATGCCATGAATGAAGAGATGAAATCTATGTATGACAATGACGTTTGGGATATCGTTCCGTTGCCTAAAGACAAGAAACCCGTTGGTTGCAAATGGATATTTAAGACTAAGCGGGATTCTAAAGGCAATGTTGAAAAATACAAGGCACGTCTTGTTGTGAAAGGTTTCACACAGAAAGAAGGCATTGATTATAAAGAGACTTTCTCTCCAGTTTCATCGAAACACTCTTTAAGGATTATATTGGCGCTTGTAGCACATTATGATTTAGAACTTCATCAGATGGATGTAAAGACGGCGTTTCTCAATGGTGACATTGATGAAACGATCTATATGAAGCAGCCAGAAAACTTTGTATCAGGTAATGCAGGGTCTATGGTTTGCAAACTTAAGAAATATATCTATGGGCTAAAACAAGCATCTCGACAATGGTACTATAAGTTTCACCAAGTTGTTAGCTCATTTGGTTTTGAGTCTAACATAGTAGATGAATGTATATACCTTAAGTTCTATGGGAGTAAATTTATTTTCTTGGTTTTATATGTAGATGACATATTGCTTGCCAGTAACGATAAGGATATGTTGCATCAAACTAAGAATTTTATATTTAAGAACTTTGAAATGAAAGATCTTGGTGAAGCATCACTTGTTCTAAGGATTGAAATACTTAGAGATAGATCTCAAGGTATTCTGAGGTTATCCCAGAGAAACTATATCGATAAGATTCTAACAAGATTTGGCATGCAAAACAACAAACCAGGAGATACCCCTATATCAAAAGGAGATAAGTTTAGTCTGAAACAATGTCCCCAAACTGACTTAGATAAAAACCTCATGAAAGATATTCCCTATGCCTCAGCCGTGGGTAGCATCATGTATGCACAAGTATGCACGCGTCCGGATATTGCATTCATTACCGGAATGCTAGGGAGATATTTGAGTAACCCAGGTATGGAACACTGGAAGGAAGCCAAGCGAGTGTTGAGATACCTAAAGAGAACAAGGGACTATATGCTCACGTATCGGAGATCGGAACAACTCGAGGTCATTGGTTATACCGATTCTGATTTTGCAGGATGTGTCGACAGCATGAAGTCAACATTAGGATACATCTTTATGATGGCAAGTGGTGCTGTGTCATGGAAGAGCGCTAAACAGTCATTGGTAGCCTCCTCCACTATGGCAGCTGAATTTGTTGCATGCTTTGAAGCATCTAATCATGGCGTATGGCTAAAGAACTTCGTCACAAGTTTGAAAATTGTGGATTCTATTCAGAAACCACTCAAATTATTATGTGACAACAATTCAGCAGTGTTATACGCAACCAACAACCGAAGTTCGTCAAAGTCAAAGTACATTGACATTAAGTTTTTGGTTGTAAAAGAGAGAGTGCAGAATAATGAATTATGTATAAAACACATAGGTACAGACTCCATGATTGCGGATCCTCTTACTAAAGGATTACCACCCAAGAAGTTTCACCAACATGTTGCTTGTATGGGTGTAATATCTGTTTAGGATGATTAGAAAATGTGGGAGTCTGAATATGTTTTAAGTTTTGTTTTTGATGTTCTATGTAATGCAATTGTAAACATTTTTGATGATATATACAAGTTGCATTCAGTTTCAGTTTCATTATTTCTTTCTTTAAAGTTTAAATTTTTAGCCTCATACAGTAAAGTAAAGGTGACTCAATTAGAAATAGGCACGTCTAATCACACTTGCGTGTAATTTCTAAACTATATGTCCAAATCAGATTCATGTCATTCAGTTATGTTGGCAGCGTGATTTATGTCAGTTTAGTTGATAATAAATGTGACAAATGCCGCTTAAGTCCTTTGTTAGCATAATTGATGGACGAAATTGTTTAAGAAATACGATAAGTAAAGACAGAAAAGTTGCATGAAATAAAGTTAAGGATATATAATCAAAAGGTTGCACTTGTCCATGTGGGAGATTGTTGGATTTAGAGACGTCTAATTACAATAATTAAATTGGACATACGTGCATTATGATTATGATATCAAATACTGTCAGCAAGATTACATTTATGTAATGATTAAAATATGCCAAATAATGTGATTAATTAAGTCATGGCATTATACGTATTTAAATAAGGATTTGGATACGAATACATATAGAATAATGTTAATCAATTATAATTGTTAATGGACCAATTATAGTTGATTAAAATAATAGCAGTAATAAATTTCAGCTAAATTTCGGCTGTCCAAATTTCTTGACAGCTAAATTTCGGCTATCCAGATTTCTTGACAGACTTGTTTCAGCTAAATTTTGGCTGCCCTGGGATTGGGGTTTTGCACTGCTATAAAAGGGCTGAGTCTCCAAGGCTTGCGATCACCCAAGAAAAATTGTCTGCTCCATTGAAGACTAGATACTCTGTCAAGGATAGCCAGAGAAAAGGATTGCAAGCTCTTGGAAGGATTCAAGAGCCAATAACTCAATTTAAGACCAGAAGCCTTTGAAGATGGAAAGTAAGTTCCGCTGTGCATTAATTTTAATTTCTTACAAAGGAGTAGATCTTGGTTAGGGTTTAAAGTAATTAGTAAAACCCACAAAGTAAATCCTACAGCTTCTTCAAACCCCACAATCCTAGTGCTATTTTCATGATCGATTGATCGGTTCAAGCCGGGGAAGAAGCATAAGCAATCGTGGGGTGAACTAGTCGTTCCTGAACTCAAAACCAAGATCCATAAAACCTTTTATCTCTTCGAATTCTGGATCCATTTTTCTCTTCTTCTCCTTCTGTGCCAATTCCTTCCCAGGCGACAAGCGAAGGGCTACAGTGCTGGGATGAGGCACGTCCAGGCACATTATATGGTGATGAGGTGAGGATTTGCGTTGCCTTCTCTCAATAAGCAGAGCATGGGGGGACTGCCCTCCTTTCATTGCAGCTGTTGAAAAGTCGGTCATGGTAGATTAGTATTGGGATATTGAAACTAGACGGCCTACTGTACGTGATTCTGCTCTCTCTGAACTGAGCAGGAGTCATTGTAGTATTTATAGATGAGTCTGTCAATACTTTTCTTGAGCACGAAGTCAATAATTATTGAGCACGAAGTCAATAATATTCTTAGGTTTATTGAATATTACCCTCTTTTTTTTTTAATCAGTTTCATACAATTGATCAGATAAAAAGCACTGACCCAAGTCAATAATGGACTTAGTGTATAAAGCTTAATATTTACTGTGAAACAGATGAAAGCCAGAGAAAATTTCCGTGATATTTTAAAGTTGATGGTAACAATAAGTGAAAACCACCCTTGACAGATGGACTTAAATATACAATCATGTTACTCTTCAATTCAAACACCCTTGACAGATGGGTAACATGTTACTCTTCAATTCAAACACCCTTGAGAAGAATTTCGTGATATTCTAAAGTTGACGCTAACATTAAGTGAAAACCCTTGATAGATGGGCAACACGTTTGGATATACAATCATGTTTTATGTGTGTGAAAAATTAAGGCATATCCGCCGGGTGGAGTAACGTCGCCATTGTCCTTCAAATATATTTGTGTGGGTCACTCGAACTAGAAGCCTAAATTTGGTAAAGTCAACCTAACTTCCCTTCTATGCATGTTCCCAATCCCACAACAAGAAGGTAAATATACAAGCTTCGGAAAGGTCATAATCCCGAAGCTCATAATCCCTCACAGGTTCAAAACAAATCACAGACATTGCATGCGTGATGAGCGTCCTTTCGTATCGAATCACGTTGAACGAAATTTGCCACCAAGAGTTGAGTGACGAGTGGCTATCAACAACAAAGTTGACATCCTTTCGAACTCAAATTTTATATATACTCATATTTCTATCTTTTATATATACTATTACTATTTAAGGGGTCACTATTAGATTCCCTTTTATGATAGTTAAATAGTAGAGTCAATATTTGTGTTTTGAAAAGTGTATGTGTACGGTCACATATCAATTGTGGAGGGACTTTCTATGCTTAAATTGAGGGCAAGACATTTAAGGAAGAGGTTATTATCTTGAACAGATATATATAAGGGAGAGATACCTTATATGCTAAAATATATGTCTAGATGAATATCTCCCAACTCCTTATCGGGTTGATTGAAATTTCAAACTAATTTGAAATTTGAAATCAACCTATAGATTATGAACATGTTCCTTTTCATTATTGATGATGCCATGAATATGGCTATTTATACAAAGATTGCTCAATACGTCAGGAGGAAGCTCGTAAGGAACCCCAAACCACAAATCCACATGGTTTTCAAAGAACAAAAACTAAGAGAAGAAACCCTACGACCCAATCCATTTAACTAGAGGAAACCTCAATAGGAAGCTGGAATTAATATTCTATGCTCAAAATTTAGGATATAGAACTAAATCTATCGTGGGGTCTCATGAATATGCACTCAAACATAGAGGAAACCTATCCCAAAACATCACCTAAAAGGAAGACTCAAGAAACCCCATATAAACTATTATATAAATGTCATGTGCCTAGCCTAACTACCATAAACAGTATCTATAGTTGGAATAATCCTAGAGGTGAGAAACTTAAAGTGGCTAGTAGGTTGGACCGATTTATAGTGTCAAAACCCCTATTAGAAAGGGTCATATTCGTTGAAGTCTCCATCCTTCAAAGTATTTTCTCAAATCACTAGCCCATTCCTTTGAAGTTGGACCTTAAAGTAACTCCTCATAATCATCCTTTCGTATTTGAAAGATTTTAGCTCCACGATCCAAGTTTTCCATCAAAAGTCAAAAGTTGGAGAAATGACATACAACTTCAAGGTAGAAATAATGTATGGCATTGGATAATCTCGCACTCCACATGCATTTCACAACACCTGCTTAAATGTCACTTGAGGATCCGTTAACTCTAGTAATGCATTTGTTTACTGACACCTGTGGGTTTTGGTGTAACGAAAATTGTGATTCCAAAAAGTGATATTGAAGCCAAAGGTCTCGATTTTGACACACACCCAAGTCACGCTAGGGGGTTATTGTTCAGCATTGGATAATGCATCACTCCACGAGTGCTTCATGACATGTGTTTAACTACCTCTCGAGGAACCGTTACCTTTGGCAATGTATCTCTTTACTAATGCCTGTGAGTTTTGGTGGAATGGAAATTGTGATTCCAAAAATTAACATGCATACATTCTAAAATAAAGCTCAAATAATTTAAATCGAAACTTAAAGATGGGAAAATGAATGAATTTCGCCAAATAGTCAAAGAGAAACAAGCCTTGGAATCTCGTATGAAACATGTACAACAACATATTATCCTATGAGCCCACACTAATGCCATTTCTGATAGAAGAGGGATAGTTAATCAATCAAGTATAACAACGATAAAAGAAAGATGAGATCCTCTCGAAATAGAAATCCAAATTATGGTGGCTAAAAGGAGGAGAAAACAATTTGAAATGTTTCATAAGGTGATGGTGAACCATAGGAATAACAACACTATATTTTTTGTCTCCTCTCAATATGGGAAACAATCAGTGCAACACATACAACAAGAACCAGTCACCTATTATCGCTCCTTATTGATCTAGGAGGATCCCAAAACGCAAAAATTTTGATGTCCTAAGAATTCTGTAAAACCAATCTCAAATCAAAGAGTTTGTCACTATGAATCCAACTGTGTGAAAAACACTTGAAATGGGCATCATATGTGAAAGCTATGCCCCACTAATTTTTTTCTAAAACAGTTAAAATTTTTGGAGTTAGGACCCCCAGTGCCACTTGGCATGCTGACGTTGGTACTATGGATGTTGACTTCATCAGTATGGCTGCTAACATCAGTAGGATGACATGGTCATACGATCATAAACGACCCAATTTCAGGGTGACACATGGAAGGATGATCTTAGTAAGATGACAGGGCTGTACAGACCAATCATAGGGTGAACCATGGCACGATCATGTCAGTGTACAAAGCACCAATGAGGATCTGCCCCGTGGTGCTTGACCAACGGTCATATTAAGCAGGCAACAAATTAGAGTGGTTATGATCATCAGAATTCAGCTATCAGCGGCCGCGAAATTTTTGCGTCGTGAGTTTTTCGAGTGACCCCCAACGACTGTTGGAATTGCTATGGGTGGACAGACAACGATTACTGTTTGTATTTAAAAAATAGTGAGGTAGTTAAAACCACCAACTAACGGTTAATTTTTTTTTTTTTTTAGATCTCCAAAACACTTGAGATTCATCATGATTGTCTCTTGTGAGTTCATTAAATTCTATTATATTATCCATCTGTGATGCCCAAAGTTAGTTGTCTAATACTTATGATTACAAGGCTAGAATGTAGGAACACTATAGAACCAGTCCAAATCAAGACCAAATTTGAGATCTCAACATTGCCAAACAATATTTTTTGTCTTTTTTTGTTGAACTAAGAAGCAACGCATGTTTATTAGTAAAAAAAAATCATTTGTCTTAACTGGTGCACCTACCAACCATTTCGAGACAATTGGATGGATATTTCTTTTAGTGTATGTTAGGATCCCATATTGTCTCTCTTTGACCTTATATTTTGTCATAATAGTACCCTTTTCAACCCATATTTGAAAGCCATTGCTAGTGTTTTGACTCAATCATTCTAGAGGTATACAATGACTCTTCTCATTGTTATATGTTTAATTATTTAACACATAATCATGCTATCTTTATAATTGATCTTTGAAGTTGACGGAGTTAGTGAACAATTAAAGAATGATGTGCAGAGCGCATTGTTGAAACTACCTAAAGCTGGAAAGACTATCTCTTGCAGTTGCTGAAACAATAGGAACAACACGTGAATTTCGAAGTTGAAACAACAAGAACAATATGCAAATCTCAAGGAGACAGTTGAGATTTGCGTATCATATTTGAAAACAATAAACGAACCTGATCAAGCACGAAGGAAGCTATTACATTGGTTGTAACGTTCGTAATATAAATTACTGTAACAACATCTTGTTGACGGGAAATTGATTTCCCTATTTTTGTATAAAGGGTTGAACTAGAATCTATAATGAGAATTTTTTGTAATAGATGTCTCCTCTATAAAGAGGAGACATCTACATTAGAAGGGGGATGAACAAGCTGTAACAGGAGGATTGTAGCTGAAGGAATGGGACTGAATCTTTTCTGTAATATGGTATATTGATACATGAATAGAGTTTTGTTCTGAGTATCTCATCTTAGTTTTCGTGTCCTGGGGAATCTTGTGAGAAGGACAGGGCCCACCTTCATCACAAGATTCACCCATTCTCTTTCTGTTGTGTGTTAAGTGTGATTTCTGTTCATACCTTGTTAACAAGTATTGTTTCTAGATGTTACTTTACTTTTGTTGAAACTATGTTTCTCTTTTAATCAATTGATGCTATTTCATGAGTTCCTAACTAGTGATTAGGTTTACGGAGTGAATTGGTGAACTTGATAATAGAGGCAGGTGCTAAAGGTTCCTACTCTGGGGATAGGGTCCTGATCCTTTGTTACAAAACAACCATTGTTTTTTTTTTGCAGATTTGTTCTTTCTGATTAAATATCCATCTTTTATTAGATATATGCAATAGAGTATAGTTGCTGTAACACAGAGTAAAGATTTAACAGGGTGTGATTTATTTATACTACAACTTTTAGTGCTATTAAAATTGAGTACATACAGTACGTAGTTTCCTTTGAAATAATCAAACTTTCCCGGGTTGACAATTTATGTGACACTCAACTGTTTAATTAGTAAGAAATTAAAGTGACCAACATTTTGGCGTCGTTGCCGGGGAGGGTGACCGAAGATTTTAAGAGAATTAATGGTTTTCTTTTAGATGTACATGATGCATGAAAGGACGCAGGAAAACTAACCCTACAAGTGACAGGGACCAAGGCAGAGGAGGAAGGAAAACTTTCATTGCTGACATTATTTCAAAAGTTGAAACATCTTAGAAGATAAGTTCTCGGAGGCCACAGACTTGGCACCCTCTCGAGATGGATTACGAAATGGAGGGAGTGTTGGGACCAGAAAGGGCCGAAGAGACAGTAGAACAAATCAAGGAGTCAGTGGAAGATATTGAAGAACCGATAGAATATATTGAAGTTGAAGAACCAGAAGATATTGAAGTTGAGGAACCAGTTCAGGACATTGAAAGCCCTACAAAAAGCGCTGAAGACCGAGCAAGTGAGACAGGGGAACAACCAATGGACGGAAACAATGAAGGAACCGCTGGTGGGGGATGAAGAGAAGGAGGAGGAGAAAATTCCCTTTCCACCTTGGAATTCCCTATTGGAGATCTTCCTAGAGGGGAAACTCCTATGCAGAACATCCCACTTTTAGCCCTACCTAATTTCCATGGCTTATCATCTGAAGACCTTGATGAATTTCTGTTTGAGTTTGATATATTATGTAGGAGTTATGATTATGTTACTAATTCTCAAAAGTTAAAGTTATTTCCAACAACATTAAAAGGAAATACAGTAAGGTAGTTCATGAGCCTGGGAAGACATGTGATCACAACATGGGATCAAATGAAAGAAAAATTCTTGGCCAAATACCAGGACTATTGCCGAAAAAGAGAAAGGAAGGAGGATTTATATAAGACGGTTCAGAAGGAGGATGAAAACCTGGAGGATTTCATGGAAAGATTACAGTATAATTTGCAGTGATCTGATCATCCGAATATGAGTAAGGATATTCTCAAGTCAGTAATATTAAAAGGGGTATGAGATGACTACTTAGATATGTTGAATATGCTTGGAAAAGGGGGATATATCTAAGGAATCGTATGACGAGATTGTCAACCTCTGTAAAATATGTTCAAGAGGAGCAGCCAACAGACCAAAAAGTAGAGATAGTACATACTCAAGAGTCCAGAAATCAGCTAGTGGAGGAGCAACATGGGCTGAAATAGGTAGCTTACTTGAAGAATTTAAAACTGAAATGTTAAGCTCTTTTGGTTCACAAATTCATACCTTGCAGGTTAGAAAGAAGCAGGTAGAGGCAGAAGCTGCTTTGGCTATTTTCTGCTCTAAATGCAGATAAAAACACCCACTAAGGGAATTCCCACTGGACAAGGTACCAATTTGCACCATTTACGAGAAGGACCATGAGACTCAACAATGCCCTTCTTCACCAGGAATAAAAGTAGCACTGAAACCAACTGAAGAAGAAGCTGAAGCAGTTTACTTTCTAACACAGAGGAGGTAATGGCAACCACAAGAACAAGGTATGAATTCTAATATGCCATTTAATCGTTGGAATAATCATCCTCCTTTTCAAGCAAATTACCCACCCTTGAATCAATGCAATACCCACCCTCCAACCAAATGAACTTCCCACCCATGAAGCAACCAAACCCTCCCTTTGTCTATCCTACAATATGGAATCCCTGGGCTCTACATCAATATTATTTTAACCAATGGAACCTAAACTGGACAGCTAAGCAAATCCCATTTCCAAATCAATTGCCCCAGTATCAACAATCTCTCTCCCTACCATTAAATGCTCCACCGAATAATGAGACAATGAGACCCCAACCGCCTGTGCAACTGAACCCCAACCCTAATAATAATAAAGCTCTACAGGTCATTGATATTCAAAACCAGCCTGTTTTCCCTATGCAATGTAATAATATTCATTTGTGCTCTGGAAGAATAGTTGAACCCATTTTTGATGACATTACTTCTTCTGACTCTGATAAAGAGGAAACAAGAAAAGAAAATTCATCTAATAATAATGCTGGAATAGTTGAGTCATCCTCTGATGAAATTGTTGAAACAACAGAGCCACCATTCCCTAAACATCTGGCTCTTACCAAGACACTTGAGCCATATGCTTGTAACCTCTCAGGGGAATTGCAGAATTTGTATGTTAAAATTCCACTTTTACAAGAACTTAGAGATGTGCCAATTTATGCTAGAACTGTTAGGGATATTTGCATTAAGAAACCTGGAAGAAAAGCTAAAGATCCCCTCACAGTTCATGTGATGGGTGACCTAGCTACTTTAATGTCAGGAAAAACCCCTCCTGTGAAATATGGTGACCCTAGTCATCCTACAGTTACAGTACAGGTTGGAAAAACTTTTGTCTCCAGAGTTCTAGTAGATCTAGGTGCTGCTATAAATATTATGACACTTGAAACTGCACATTTATTATAGTTAAAGAATGTAATTAGGGAAACCCCAACCATTCTAGAACTAGTTGACCGTTCCACAATCAAACTAGAAGGAGTTATTGAAGACCTGATAATTTCAGTCGAATCTTGGAACTACCCAGCTGATTTTGTTGTATTACAGACTAAAACAAAGTTGGGGGGGCATCCATTGATTTTAGGGAGACCTTGGTTGGCTACAGCAGATGCCTTCATCAGCTGTAGATCAGGTTCAATGACAATTTCTAATGGATGTGAAAGAAAGTAGCTTACTCTTTACCCTCATGCTACACCTATGATTAACAATGATAACTCTGTATGGTTAGACTATGAGGATGATGAGACCCAACCCATCTTGACTATCGGACAAGCCTTAAATTTTAAAGATACAACTGAGGATGAACTAATTAGTAATTTTATTTCTAAACCTTCTTCGGTTAACTCTAAAACACATGATCACTTGACTACAATCTTGGAACCCGAATCCCAACAAAACCTTAAAACCAAAAATTCATCTCAGACATCAGCTGATATCTCCTCCAAGAGTATAACAGTAGAAATCAAGCCTGGCAAAACATTAAATATAAACCCTAACCTAACAGATGCTGAAACACAACAGTTAATAAAGTTACTTCGTGAGAATAAGGAAGCATTCGCATGGGACTACACAGATATGAAGGGAATCTCTCCTGAATTATGTATTCATCGTATTTATATCAAATAGGGGTCTCACCCAGTCTGTCAACCCCAGTGATGAATGAATCCCAATTTAAGGGAAATTGTGAAAGAAGAACTTCAAAAATTGTTGAATGCAAGATTTATATATCCTATATCTGATAGTGAATGGGTTTCTCCATTAGTGATTGTACCTAAGAAAAATAGGAAATGGAGAGTGTGTGTGGATTATAGAGCTCGAAATAAAGGCACTCAGAAAAATCATTTCCCCTTACCATTTATTAACCAGGTGCTAGATAATTTGTCAGGAAAGAGATTCTTTTCCTTTTTGGATGGATTTAGTGGATATAACCAGATCAAGATTGCACCCCAAGACCAAGACAAGACCACTTTTACTAGTCCATGGGGGACTTTTTCCTATAGAGTTCTTCCGTTTGGTCTATGTAATGCTCCAGCAACATTTCAAAGAGTAGCGATAGGAATTTTCTTTAATATGCTTAATGACTTCTTAGAAGTATTTATGGATGAATTTACTCCTTATGGTGTGACTTTTGAAGATGCATTACAAAACCTTGAGAAAGTACTTAAACGATGTATAGAAGCACATCTTGCCTTAAGTACTGAAAATGCCATATGATGATGAATCAAGGAATTGTATTGGGACACTTCATCTCACTCTTAGGAATTCAAGTTGATCTAGCTAAAGTCCAGGTAATTTAGATTCTTCCTATCCCTAAAACAAAAACTGATGTAAGAAGTTTTTTAGGACATGCTGGATATTATAGAATATTTATCAAGGATTTTTCTAAAATAGCTTTTCCTTTGTTTGTGTTACTTATGAAAAATGCTGAATTCAAGTGGACTGATGGTTGTCAAAAAGCATTTAATGATCTTAAACATCGATTGTCTACAACTCCCATCTTAAGAGGACCTGATTGGGCACTTCCCTTTCATATATCCTCTGATGCTTCAGATACTGCAATTGGAGCTGTCTTGGGTCAAGAAGAAAACAATCTTCCTTATGCTATCTATTTTATTAGTAAAAATATGACCCCTGCTGAACTTAATTACAAAGTTACCAAGAAGGAATTTTTAGTAGTCATTTATTCAATTAATAAGTTTCGACATTATATTACCGGTTACACTACTTTTATTCATACTGATCACTAGGCCATTAAGTATTTAATGAACAAATCAGTTACAAATGCTCGAGTTACCTGATGGTTATTATTACTACAAGAATTTGATATTACAATTGTAGATTGACCAGGTAAATAAAATGTAGTTGTTGATTTCCTTTCCCGGATAAAAACTGATGAGAACACTCCAGTAGATGAGTCCTTTCCTGATGAATATTTATTTACAGTATCTGCTCACTCACCTTGTTATGCAGACATTGCCAATTATTTAGTTGCAGGGAAGCTACCACCACACCTGTCACACAGAGAGAAAAGAAAGATCATTCAGCAAAGTGTTAGGTACAGCTGGATACGTGGGTGCCTTTTTCACACAAGACTTGATCAGGAAATTCAGAGATGCATTAGAGAAGATGAAGTTTATGATATATTGAAGGCTTGTCATGATGGCCCTTGTGGAGGGTATTTTTCTGATAAAAGAACAACACACAAGGTTCTTAGAATGGGTTATTATTGGCCCTCACTTTTTAAGGATGCAAAGAAATATGTTAGGGCCTATGATAGCTGTTAGAGAATGGGCCAGCCTAATCACAGGGATGAAATGCCACTAAACCCCCAGGTAATACTTGAACCTTTTGAAAGATGGGCGCTAGATTTGATAGGTCCCATCAACCCTCCATCCACTCAAAGAGTTTATATATTGGTGTGCACAGATTATATGACTAAATGAATGGAAGCTAAGGCACTCCTTAGAGCTAATGAAGAATCAATTTTAACCTTTTTATTTGAATAAATATTTGTTAGGTTTGGATTGCCTAGAGAGCTAGTCACAGATGGAGGACCTCCCTTCAACTCTCATGGCTTTGAAGATACACTTCAGAAATATCACATTAAGCATAAAATGACTACGCCTTATCACCCCCCAAGGGCCCAATGGCAGGTGGAAAGTACGAATAGAAGTCATAAATAAGCCCATTTAAAACAAAAAACGGTAAAGGGAGAATAGAAGGGATTGGTTTCAAGGTTGCCGGAAGCAATTTATGGGCTTATAAGAACTACTTGGAGGAATACTACGGGTTTTTCACCTTATGAATTAGTTTATGGTAAAAGTGTTGTTTTTCCTGTGGAATTTGAAATCAAAACCTTAAGGATTGCTTTAGCTATTAACCTTGACTTAACTGATGCACAAACAGCTAGGTTGCAGCAGCTTTAGGAATTGGATGAAAAGAGGTTGGATGCCATCCATCAAACAATTATGATACAACAGCAAAGAACCAGATGGCATGATAAAACCATTAAGCATAAGTAGTTCCAAAAAGGTAATTAGGCTGTATTGTATGACTCCCATTTTGAAAATTTTCAAGGTAAATTAAGAACAAGGTGGCTAGGACCTTATGAAGTAGATACCGTTTTCCCAAATGGAACAGTCAGACTCATAACAATTGATGATTCTAGAACA
>APFE031377714.1:5266-32812 GCA_000404065.3 Pinus taeda
TGCATCTGTTAACTAATAATATGGTTGATAATGTTCTAATGCACTCATTGAAGATCAATTAACTTAATCATAAGAAGTTGTGGAAGTAGAATATATGAATCAGAGTTTGGAAATGAAAATTTTTTATTAATGTGATAATACTGATTCACACCTGCCTCTCAGTATTATTTCCAACAATATACCCCAGAGTCAGAGCATCTTGCCTAAAAGTTTGAGAAGGTCAATCGCCCCATCTGATAAAAAGACTTACAATCACTATGCCCCCCCCGGAACTTGTTACTGATAAAGAAATCCCTCGTCCTCCCCCGATCCCCCAGCCATACAAATATTTTAATGTGGACTCCCATATTACTTTTATTCCATTTTCCTCTTCATCACCAAAAAATGAAATGACTCCACCTGAGAAAGGAAAAGAACCTATGGTTTCAACTACTCCTCTTAATTCCCGCGCTTCTTCCCCAACAAAGTCAATTGGTAGCGACCTGGACTATCTCCTTAGCAAGAAATCACCTGAACTCAAACCCCTAATTATTCATAAATTGGGGAATCCATCCCCTCCTCAAATCAGCCCAAACTCTGCAAAAAATATTATGGTGAGAAGGAAAAATAACAAGGGTAGTAGACATTTCAGGGGAAGGGTTGATGGTGTAGGCAGAGGAGTACGCAATATTTCCCTTATAGATGTTCCTATCATTGATATGTCAGAAGAAGGGCCTCTTAGAGCAAGTATGGCCGAAAAGACTCCTCAATGACTTTCATCATATCTATGAACATAAGGGGTCTCGGGGCAGATCATAAATTTTTGGCCCTAAAGAATCTCTTCTATTCAGAACAACCCAAAATCATTTTAATCCAAGAAACCATGCATAGCACTCCTATATCTATTTCCTATTTTAGGAAAATGTTCCCCACTTGGCATATGGCTACTTCGGAGGCAAATGGCCTTTTTGGGGGCCTGGCGGTTTTATGGGACCCTTATTGGATCAGAGCAAAAGCATATAAATGCTTTGTGGCCATTCTCATCTCGGCATCCATTAGAGGGAAAGACTGTCCTATTAACATTTTGAACATTTATGCTCCTTACAAAAACAGGTTACCATTTTGGGAGAAATTATTTGCATCAGAAATTTCTGATATATTTGTCCTTGATGATTGTAGGAGATCTAAAAGTCACTTTAAACTCTAATGAAACATGGGGGAACAACAGGAAAAAATATCCTCTTGCAGATCGCATCAGATATGAGCTATTACATAGGAATCTTGTTAACATAAGCCCTCCTAGGATGCTTCCAACATGGGACAATGGAAGGATTGAAGTGGCATATATAGCTAAAAGTCTTGATAGATTTATCCTATATGTTAGCATAATCGATAGACTGGGCATGCCATTCTCATCAATTGGTAATGTGTTTATATCGGACCAAAGACCGATACTTCTAAGTTGGAGAGAAAAGGGTTTCAGAAAAGGCTATCCGTTCAAATTTAACAGGTCATGGTTAGAAGAATCAGAGTTCAATGAAGTCATAATAAGAACTTGGAAGGATTTATCATCGAGAGATAATATGCCTCCTTTTTTGACCTTTAGGGATAAACTTTCCTCCATTAGAAAGGTTGTTAAAGAATGGCAGTATAAGAAAAGACCACTGAACAGAACGGCCCTTCGGGAAATACAAATGGAACTAGACAGCATCTCTGGAGTTTTGGCTACTCACCTACTCCCTTTCAATATGAGATGCCGTATAAAGGAGCTTCAAAGGAAAAAACAAAAAATTCTGGAGCAGGAAGAAGCATCATGGAGATTAAAGAGCAAGGCTATTTGGCTTAAGGAAGGTGATAGGAACACAAAATTTTTCCACAGGTTTGCAAGCTCTAGATGTGGAAAAAACTCTATATGGAAGATAAATGATGGTAAGGGGGGCTTTGTATACTCTCAAGAAGACATCTCAAATGAGGCCGTGAGATACTTTGAAAATCAATACAAGAGATCTGGTGATTGTGGGTTACAAGACATTTTATGGGGCATTGACTTATTCCCACTAATGTTTGATAATGAACAAAATGAATGCCTTTCTTGCCAATAACAGAGGAAGATTTGTTAGAAACCATGAAATATTTCAAGAAGGATAAGTGTCCTGGCCCAGATGGTTGGATGATCGAATTCTTCATCCATTTTTTTGATCTTATTAAACATGATTTGCTAAGGATGGTAGAAGGCTCCAGAATATCAAGTAGCATACACCAGATAAATTCTTCCACTCAAATATCTCTCATCCCAAAGAAAATGGAAGTAGAATATTTTCAAGATTTCAGGCCAATATCCCTCTGTAACATTTCCTTCAAAATCATTTCGAAAATTATTGCTGAAAGAATTAAAGTAACTTTGTCAAGATTTTTAACAAAGGATCAACATGGCTTTTTAAAAGGAAGAAATATTTTGGACGTTGTTGCCAACACACAAGAAAGCTTGTTCACTATGCATACTAAAAAAAGTGAAGCAGTCATATTCAAAATTGACCTTTGAAAGACCTACGATTGCCTTGATTGGGGTTTCATTAGATGCTTACTTGCAAAGATTGGATTGAGAGCTAATATGATAAACTGGATCATGGCATGTGTTGAGAAGGTGAACTATGCCATCATTATAAATGGGATTCCATCCTCTTACTTTCTAGCTGCCAGAGGACTGCGTCAAGGATGGCCCCTATCTCCCCTACTATTTATCTTGGAAATGAATTCTTTAAGCCTCCACATTAACAAGGCAGTTAGCGGAAACATGTGTCGCCCATTGAATATTTGCAGAAACAATTATATCTCGCATAATTTATTCGTAGATGATATACTTATATTTGGAATGCTATGCAGACTCACTTGGATATGCTTATATGACCTCCAAAAAAATTTCCAAAAGGCCACAGGACTACAAATTAATGAATCCAAATCAGTTTTCTTCCATAATGATGTCAACTTGCAAATAGTAGAATGGATACCCTCGTTGTTCGGGATAGAGGCACGGTCCATTAAGCATGGAATGAAATACTTAGGATCCCAGTTAAAAGCGAAGGGATACTCTAAAATGGACTGGTAATGGATAATAGATAGGTACTATAGAAATATATCAGTGTGATAATACAAATGCCTATCAATGGTAGGAAGAGTTATTTTAGCTTAATCAGTTCTAACACAACTTGCTGTATACTGGGCTCACATATCTTTTCTTCCTGCAAGTATCATTCAGAAGATGAATAAGCTAATTGCAAACTTTATATGGGGTGGCCAATAAGAACAAAGAAAATTTCACCTATCTAAATTACCTGATATCTCTTTGCCAAAGAATTTTGGTGGATGGGGCCTTCTGGACCTGTGACTTTTGGAAAGGCACTATTATGCAAATCACTGTGGAGAGGGATTTATGGAGAGGGTCCCTGGAGCAACATAATAAAAAAGAAATATATGGGCACTAAGGATATTTCATACTGGTACAGGTTGGGAAGGATTGGATCCACTTATGAGTCAGCAATATGACTGAGTTTTCACAAGATAGAAGAGTATTTATTAAGGAATTTGGCATGGAGTTTCCAGTCTGGTAGCAGGATACTCATTGGAATAGATCCATTCTTGAATGGACAGGAGGAAATCACTTTACTTGAGACACTCCTTAATTTTTTCCATAGGAGAGGTTTTTTCACTTGGGACAAACTTATTGCAGAATGGTAGTGCCCTTTCCCTCTTTGGAAAGAAGTTGACAATATGGGGATGTCTCATATTTTACCACGGTAATGGAAGAAAATAAGAGACTGTTTGAGAAATTGTGGCATATATCGCTCTTTGGAACCTGATGTTCTTATCTCGAAAGATACAAAATGAATCACCCTATTTCGTGTAAAGGACATTTAATCAAATCTGATAGGTTTAAAGACTGCTCTTTCTAGCCCAATATTCCCAACAATTTTTTGGAAATCTAGATGTCCTTCCAAAAAAATATGTTTCTCATGGCTGGTCTTCGACAACAAAAACTTATCATGGGAAAATTTGAAAAAGAGGAGTTAGCACGAGCCGAGTCTCTGTTTAATATGAAAATCCGCTGAGGAAAGCAACTGTCACAAGTTCTTTAATTGCCAGAAAACTCAGCAATTATGGCAAGCTCTAGCAAATATATGTGGATTCCCTCATATTTCTCATGCATCTACAAAAGAAGCATTCCTTTGGTGGAGCAGGCAAAAGGAATCCTGGAGGCCTATATTTATTATCACCCTTCGGTGCATATGGAGTTGGAGGAACAATATAATCTTCAAGGATAGTAAAGAGCCTTTCATGGGAATTCTACAAAGTATTGTATTTCTTTATGACTCCTTACTAGAAAAGTCACACAAGAAAAAAAGGTCTAATCATAAAGAGCAAGCACATGATCACACAATGCTCTCAAGAGCGTATTTTGATGGTGCTACACAAAATAGCTCTTGTGGTTGTGTGGTACACATCATCATGAATGAAAATGTACAATATCTCATTTCATGGAATGGGGGAAAAGGTTCCAATTGCAACGCTGAGGTGATGGCTCTCATGGGCCTTCTAACTTTTTGTTTTTTCTTTAACATACAGTTTGTTTCAATTTTCAGAGATTCCAAAGTCATGGTTGATTATGTATCAGGAAAGAACCATATTAGCAATCCTCACCTTGTAGGCTGGATGGACAGAATCATGTTCCTTTGGAGGAGGATGGAAGGATGCTCCATCCAGCACATTTACAGATCACAGAACTAGCAAGCAGACATCTTATCAAAGGAAGGTCTTCTATCGGAATCAGGTATCTAGAACATGAAGGTAATATTTGACGAGGAAATTTTCTCTATCCAGGAATTTTCCTTTCCTGGTACTTAATTTCAAATCTTGCTGAATCCAGGTATGCACTGTCATTTTGTTCTTTTTGATTCTCTCCTCCCTACTGAATATTGTGTTTATGTACGGTAGAAGTATAAATTGAAAATTCTGAACAGTGGTGCTACTCCTAAGAGGATCTAGTTTTCCTAATTTCTCCTTTATGAGCTATGTAAAATCTTTTATTTGCAAACTTTTTGATAGATCAAAAGGCTATCTATCTTGATGGACTTCTCATCTTTTTTGTTGGGATTATGCTTTCCATCACGATAGGGTTGTGGACTCCGTAACTTACTTGACAATTGAAGAGTATGCCGGAAGATCTTCACATCATCCTGAGATTTACGAGGACACATGTGACTCCTGCGCTTTTCCAACTCGCTTTACAATCTCCTTACGCAATGATCTTGGAAGAACTGACCTCAATCAGGCGGCCCAGCAGGCTTCAATATTAAATCAAGAAAATGTATTACATACCATGTTATGCAGCGGAGTAGAGCAGAGCTCTTCTAGTCTCTCGCTAATTACAACACATAATACTCACAAATACACACTCACTCTTAGCACACGATGATCATTCTATCTGCTACACTCATACTTATAGCAAACTAAAGGGAAAAAGAGAATTATTGAGGGTCCTTGTCTGACATTACTTAGTCTGGATGGTGCCTACCCAATATTCTCGAGTACAATAATAAACAATCGCACTAACAAAAAGAAAGCGCACTACCAAGGTCCTATAGGACTTCAGTCACTTTCTACATCAGATCCAGGATCAAAGTTTGAAGAATCACGGGAGTTAAACTGTTGCTCAAGTATCTTTAAGTACTTTTCGTCCCATGTGGGGTCATAATATCCTTGAGCATGTTCATAGGTGTCGATGTAGATGGTATCTTTTTCTTTTTCTTCGTCCATTTTCTCTTTACCTTTTGATCTGGTGAGGACTATAGCAAATTCTTGCTAAAGTGGAGCACGTGAAGTTTGTCTGGTATCAAACTTTATCGTATCTGTCGTTACATGAAGATTCTTTTGAGGGAACAAATACTCATTATCTTTCTTTGTCCACCTGTTGATGTAGGCAAAAGGATCGATCTCGATGCCTAGGAAAGGATCTTTTCTGCTTTATCTGAAATCAGGCAGGGTTTGAACTGACAACTCAACACCATCTAGAAGTTCCCACTCAAAAATCTGAAACATACTCATTGATCTTTCTATGCTGTATTGGATCCATAGTTTACAGTATTGGCTGACGGTTTCTTGTTTTTGCCAACCCATTTCGAAAACCATTGACGAACATACTTTAGTAGATAGCAGTAAATTTATCAAACAAGCAGTATCTTCATTTCAATCTCCATTCAGAATGCTTATAGTAATAAGACTTTTTGATTTATCCATAATCTGAATACGACCTTCTTTCCTTGGAGTTTATCTAAAGTTTTAAGTAAAGACAATTTCTCCTGTAACTTTAGATTATTGAATTCTTTAAGCCATTCTGTGATTTTCTTTACTTCATCTGGATTATTTTCAATTTGCGGAGAATCACATGTTTCAGTTCCATAAATCTGTTCAAATGGATTGGGGTCTATGGGTTTCCTGAATTCAAGACTATGGTAATCCGATGGTGCTGAAAAAGTACGCAGATATTGCAGTGTTCTTTCAACACACTGAGATGCTCGAACCAAAGGCTTTTTCTAACATTTCCCATTTTTAACCTCTCAGTCTACAAATGGAGCAAATATTTCATACTGTGGGAATGAATCCGTTCCTGCATAATTCTCGTCATTTCTCTCTAGAAAAGTAGCTTCAAGTTCTTCAAATAAATCAGGGATCCTTATAGATTGAAAAAATCTTTGGACTCTTTCAGTCATATTTATCTCTTCAAGATCTAACATTTGTGCTGATGTAAAGACAGCAAGAGAAAAATCAACAACACCAATGATTTGATAATAATTTAAAGTTTTCAAAACTTTAATCATTTTCTCAGTATATTCCTTGGTCCAATAATCATCCAGAGTTTTGAAATATACTTTTACTTTCATATTTGGCAAAGGATAAATCTTCACCAATTCTTCATCTAACCCTAGAATGATACCAATGTTTTTGGATTTCCAGGCTTGGCAATTTTGTATCCATTGGTTTCTTCGAAGCCGCATTCCTATAACCTTTTGTATTTCTTCGGCCAAATCACTAGCCACAAACCGTAGAATTTGAAATCTTTTGACAAAGGTTTCAAAGGAATCGCTCTGAGGAGTATCTCCTTGAAGATCAAAAATACCATTTCTCTTTTCTAAATCATGAGCTTTATTCATATCTCTTGTAAGGACGTCTGCTAGCACATTAGAAATTCCTGGTATCCATTCAACTTCAAAATCGTACATCTAGAACCAGATTTGCCAAGCTAAAAGTCTACCTCTTGCTAATTGCTTAGAAATCTTGGCATTTAGAAAGTATTTAAAATTCATTGAATCTGTACGAATCAAGAATTTTACAAGTGCTAGATAAAGCTCAAACTTTTGAATACCATTAAAAATAGCCAAAGTTTCTTTCTCGGCTGGGAAGTAATTCTTCTGATGAGAAAGGAACTCACCTGATGCATAGCCACATAAAATTTCTTCTTTATTCTTGCCTTCTCCCCTTTTTTCAAATAAAACGGGTGCCCAAAAATTGTCGGAGGCATCAGTTTGCAAAATTAAAGAACCATTTCCAGGCGGTTTTAATGCAGGCAGGTGCTGACATTGTTCTTTAAGATTTTGAACTGCCTTGGTTGCTTCTGGAGACCAACCAGAATGTAGATGTGCTCGGATTGGTGCAGTTTTTTCTGTAAGATTTGGGATATACTTATGTACCTAATTCAAGATACCTAAGAAACACTGGATCATCTTAGTATTTGTCAACTTGTCAGGAAAATAAGCTAATTTAGATAAAACATGAGGCTGCATCTGTATTTTCCCATCTTTTATATGAATACCCAAAAAATCAATGTTTTCCTGGAAAAGAAGCATCTTTCTCTCTGAGAGAACTAGACCATGCTTTTTGGCTTCTTCAAGAAAAACTTGTAAATACTTCAAATGAGATTCTAAATCTGGACTATGTACTAAAATGTCATCAATATATACAACAATGAAATCATACTTTCCAAGCATATGATCCATCCGCTTCTGAAAAAATGCAGGAGCATTCTTTAGACCAAATGGAACAACACGCCATTGATAAAAAACAGTAGGACATGTGAAAGCAGTTTTATGTCAATCTTCTGGATTAATCTTGATTTGATAATACCCAGATTTATATCAAATTTACTAAAGATCTTACTCTTACCAATCTTCTGCATTATCGTTTCTTGTCTTGGCAAAGGGTATTGAAAACTTTTGGTGATGGCATTCAGAGGCTTATAATTTATCACCATGTGATCTTTACCACGAACAATCTCTGAATGATTGCGAACTAGGAAAGCAGAACATGAATAATGAGACTAGCTTGGTTCAATTAATTAAAGCCTCAATAATTCTTCAATTTGTTTTCTGATTTCCTTTTCATCCACTGGTGTACAGGGTATCAATTTCCTAGTGACTCCATTATCATGCAAAGTGATAATGTCTTGTTGAGGACTTTCAATATCCCAGAATTCTTTGGGATTCTTTGAACAACATGTTAATAATTCATCATAAAGTTTTAATTGATCCTGAGACCAATCGTGATTTCTGAAGGCTTTCTGTTTAGGTTTGTTGTTCTGTTCATAAATCTGCAACACTTATTTCCAATCTCTAGAAGTTTTCTGAGATTTCTTTGTATTTACTTTCTTCTAACTATTATTTCTTCTGGCTTCAGAATCAGCTATAGTCAGTCTTGGGATTGCAACAGCCTTTTGCTTGATACTACAAATGATTTTGTCACTGCTTATAGCGACAGGAAAAACTTAATTTATAAAAGGCATCCCAAGGAATAAACTTGCAGCATTATCATAATGTTGTATTGCAGACAGTTTTATAATACTCCCTCCCAATTTCATTGAAATATTATCAACATAATGTGTAAGGTTAATAGAACCACCCATGGTTTCAGAAACAAGAATGTTTTGCAATGGTTTCCATAAACCTTTGAATAGGGAAGGTCTAGCTAGATTATTGGATCCTCTAGTGTCTATGAAAGCATCTACAGCAATCCATTCTCCTCAAACTTGGACTTCAACTAGAATATACAGGAGATTATTGGATTTGACAATCTTTTTCAAAAATGCACTTTCTTCTTCAGGAGTATCTAGCTTTATTGACCATGAAGATGATGATGATGAAGCCACATTTTTCGGATATGGGCAAAAAGAATTCACAATGGGTTGTGGAGGCAATGAATTTAAAACGGAGTTGGAATTCTGAGTGCCTTGTTCAGTATTTGAGGCTGAAACAGTTTCTTCTGAGGAGCTAACAACTGTTTCTTCGGTGTCATCTTCAGAACTATATTCATCACTGTAATGTAATTCATTTTCTTGCTCAAAATCTGACAAATCTTCACAAATATTCATTTTTTGACTCAAATCAGGAATGGACTCTTCATCAGACAAAGAAGCATCAGTCAAAATATATACATTTGACACTTCGTCTTGAGAATCTACAACAGACCAATTATCTACAAAATATTCCATCTCTAGACAAGCTTTTAACTTATTTGATGAACTCTTTGGACATTTCTTTGCAAAGTGACCTTCTTGTTTACAAATAAAACAAGCGTTATCTCTTCTCGGGTTCTCTCTCCTTCTTTTTTTGATACAAAATAGGGTTGTGGAGGCAATGAATTTAAAACGGAGTTGGAATTCTAAGTGCCTTGTTCAGTATCTGAGGCTGAAACAGTTTCTTCTGAGGAGCTAACTGTTTCTTCGGTGTCATCTTCAGAACTATATTCATCACTGTAATGTAATTCATTTTCTTTCTCAAAAGCTGACAAATCTTCACAAATATTCATTTTTTGACTCAAATCAAGAATGGACTCTTCATTAGACAAAGAAGCATCAGTCAAAATATATACATCTGACACTTCGTCTTGAGAATCTACAACAGACAAATTATCTACAAAATCTTCCATCTCTATACAAGCTTTTAACTTATTTGATGAACTCTTTGGACATTTTTTTGCAAAGTGACCTTCTTGTTTACAAATAAAACAAGCGTTATCTTTTCTCGGGTTCTTTCTTTTCCTTAAATATTTGATTTTTCTGAATGGCTTCCTTGGATTTGCTACATGTTTTGGGCGATATTTCCCAAATCTTCTGGACTTTCTGGATCTTATTTTCTTGAATGGTGTCCAAGGTAAAACAGATCGACAGACATCTAAATCAGGTGAAATATCTTGGGTTTTCTTCTCCCACCAGAGATATTTAACTTTCCCTTGGCATCTGAACAGAAGATCTATCCAATAGATCTGATCTATTATCTTTCCTTGAACTTCAATATCTTTCATAATCATATCTCCCAGATTTCCAGGTAATTTAGATAAAAAAGAAACTTTCTGAACAGAATCATTTGCTAAATTGGCTTTATATATTTTTGACATGTATTCACTGCCAAATGAATCTAACAGCTTAAGATCTTTTAACTCCATTCTGGTCAGATCAGTTATTATTTGTTTCTTTTCATCTATGGGTTCCGGCACAAACTGTGTAAGCAAAAGAACTTCTAAAGTAGCCAAACCATTCATAGCTACATTTAACTGTTCTTCTTCAGATGTCCCCATCCACCAGTCATGAACAATACCGGCCATTCTTTTTTCAGCTAAGAGAAAGATAGAAAAATTATCAAGTTTTGAGACAACTTGCATTTGGTAGAGTGCACCAATCCAAATTCTTATGGATTATGTAGGATTTGATGATTTATCTAAATCAAGGATATAACCTAACATATTTGCAGCAAATAGATCTTCTTCGGTCCTTGGATACTTAGGTGCTTGTCTAAAAACATTTGCTTTTTGAAGTGAAGGTCTGATGAATGAAGGGAATTTGGTAGCAACATTTTCTAGAGTAGCCAGTTCATTTTTTGACTTTGGTAATTTTGTTACTTTAGCTTGCTCTACCATGTGTTCAATTTTAGAGCTTGACCCTTCTTCACTCTCATTGGACTCAATTTCTGATTCTTCAATCTTTGGGACTTGCATTGCTCTAGAAAAAACATGAGCTTTAGATTCTCTTCTTTTTCTCTCCTTCTTTTTCTGATGCTTGGCTTCTCTTCTTTGTTTATCAGATTGTTGCTCATCATACAAAAGTTTAAGATTAGCCAATATTAACTCACTTTGACTTCCCTGATCATCTAATACTTCCTCAGCTTGGGAACACCATGTGGTTAGATAATTTCCAATTTGATAAGTTTGATCTAGTTTATTAGGATTTTGGGCATTGTGTTCAATCAAAGGAGCACATTCAGCTCTTGTTGCAGGTTGTTTGGAAGAAGAGGATGTAGTACAGAACTTGGTTTTAGGAGGCCATTTTCCTCCTTTGAAAAAACGATGATTAGCATACTGCCATTCATCTACAGGTTGATATCTAGTATGAGAAATACGATACATCTTATTTACACTAGGTAAAAAAGGCTGAGACTCAGGTATGTACAACTTTGTTGAAGATAATTGAGGTTCATCGGCTATGTCATCAATAGTAGGCAAGTCAATAGTTTTGGATGAGGATGCTTCATCAGGTGGTGCTTATGGAAAGACAAATCTGCGAGGCTTAGTAACTTATTTATGAATCTTTTGTTGAGCAGGTATCAACTTTACATGACCGTTATCGATTGAAACCCTTTTCAGCTTGGCCTCTGGTTTTTTCTCATCAGCAAGCGATTTGTACTGAAAATACCAATTACTAGGTAATTTAGTTGGATCATAAAGCACTCCTTCTACTTGGGCATTAGTTATTCCTACAGTGACACAGTCTTTCAGGACAGGCTGCTTCAGCTTGGGGTGAACTGTATTGGTCAATTGAAATGAGGCTTGAGCTATCACAGAGAGATATTCACAATCCTCAATCATGGTTGACCCTTGAACTCTAGTTAACATTTTCCAACAATCTTTTAAATGGACATCGCTCAGACTGACAGAATAATCTGGATATGTTGTTCTGTATTGACATCCAGCTGACAAATTTCCCATTATTGTCCCAATTCTTGCACTTTCATATGATTGGTGATGGGTATCAAATAATTCAGCAATATAGGGAGCATTTATACCATGACGGAATAATGGAGCAAGACCAATTCTTATCCCTCCAAAATGAAGATAAAAATACTTTCCATCTTGTACATATTTTCTGAACTTCATAATTTCACCATTTGAAAACATATTCAAAGAGTAATCTCGACTTCTTTTAGAAAAGATTTTCTTTTAAATGAAAAAGTCAGAGGTAGTTTATACACATCAGTCGCATGCAGAGAGGGTGGATTCCAGTTTTCAGGATGTTCTACTACTTCGTGATTTTCAGAGTTTTCAATTTTAGATTCGACAAACCGAGATGATACTTCATTAATAACATGTCGATCAACAGTGGAAAAGGAACGCAATAAATTTTCCATCTGTATAATCTAAACCAGAGATTGACTAAAGCGGCGTTTATCAAACAGACAGTTGTATAACAACAGTTGTTCGAAGGCTTCGTGACCAACTTTAGACTCTATCTATAGATTAAAATCAGAACTAGAACAGGAGTAGAACAGGACTAGAACAGGACTAGAACAGGGCTCTGATACCAAATAGGGTTGTGGACTTCGTAACTTCCTTGACAATTGAAGAGTATGCCGGAAGATCTTCACATCATCCTGAGATTTACGAGGACACATGCGACTTCTGCAATTTTCCAACTCGCTTTACAATCTCCTTACGCAATGATCTTGGAAGAACTGACCTCAGTGAGGCGGCCCAACAAGCTTCAATATTAAATCAAGCAAATGTATTACATACCATGTTATGCAGCAGAGTAGAGCAGAGCTCTTCTAGTCTCTCGCTGATTACAACACACAATACTCACAAATACACACTCACTCTTAGCACACGATGATCATTATATCTACTACACTCATACTTATAGCAAACTAAATGAAAAAAGAGAATTATTGAGAGTACTTGTCCGACATTACTTAGTCTGGACGGTGTCTGCCCAATATTCTCGAGTACAATAATCTAGATATTTCTGGCATAGATTGCTCAGCTTCCAATAGCCCTTATGAAGTACTATCTGTTCATTATATACCTTATATAATATAATTATGCTTTTTTTGCTCTGAAAAATGGTTTATGTCTAATCCTTTATTCAATTCGGGTAAGGGCACTCACATTTGTTTTTTCTACCTGAATTGTTAGATCGATCTTACTTTTATTTTTCATAGTCATTTGGTATTTGTATCTATATTCTATCAATTATTTGATTTCTTCCCACTCGTCAACTCCTGTGAGGTTTGTATATGTCCTCGATGCAAATCAACCTAAACAGATTTGCTTATATTAATATTTTCCTATTGTAACTGTAAAATTACAATAAAGAAGAATTATTTTATCAAGCTAAACATATTTGTTTATTTTTCTAAACAAGAATTATTGTAATTGTAGAACTATATTTTGAACCAGCCATGCGTGTAAGGAATAATGGCCGATTGAAAGTTAGAATAACTAACCTAGTTGAAGACAAAGACGTAGGGAAAATCTAGATGGTTGCATGCAGTGTTTAGGGCAGTTGAATCTGTTTATGAGCAGATATGATGCAGCCCTTGAGCTCTTGGGTGCATTTTTGTAATGAACTCCACACAGAATGACTCTTTTATTACTGGAGACTTGAACCAGAGGAATAGGACTAACAGTAATCATCTCCGTGGATTATATACAGCTTGTAAATGATTCAAAATAATAAATAATATCTAATTATATAACTCCACATTAATCGTTAAGTTTTTACATAGAGTTAGTGAAAAGAGTTAAAGTTCATATAGGTTGAGATTTATAATGCTTTTTTAATTGGTATACTATTACTTCTCCACAAAAAAGTTATGGCCATAGAAATAATTCATTTTCTGTTCAAATTTATTTAATGGTTAGTGTAAGTGATATATTTCCCTATTCCATTATTGCTATTTTTTGCACTTGTAAATTATAAGTAAATAATATCAAAATATGTAAATTATAAGTAAATAATATCAAAATATTTCAAATAAAGATAGAATCAGTGTTATATTTGACCATGAATTGAGTTTTATTACACTAAATGATACTTGTTTAAGTGACAATCTTGACTTTTTTTATGTCAAACGTTTCTGAATTCTAGAAATCTTGCCAAAGGTTTCTGAATTCCACAAATCAGGCCGAGGTTAGAAGAGCACCTTATGCCAACTACTGATTATAATTATTTGCCATTGTGAGGCAGCATGTGATTGTATCCTCTTTTCATGAATGGATATTGAATTAGCTCTCAATTTTTGCACTAGAATCGAGACACTGCTACTACCAACCATGACTAATATGCTTTTCTCACATTCATTCATCATTTCTATGAAGTTGTTTGGCCAGGGAGATTCATTCATCATTTCTATGAAGTTGTTTGGGGAGGGAGATTCATGCTTGGACTCCAAGTAATCAACTTTGTGGTAAGTGATTGATTCCCTTATGTTCCTTGCATCACTTCTTTCCTTGTCTCAAATGCATACTTATTAAGTGTTAAAAAAATGGTTGATGTTCTTAATCCATTGATTTTCATCAATTGAGAATATTTTTGAAGATCTATGTCAATTTTGCAACTAGCATATCTAGGTTTTTTTGCATCACCAACTCCACCATAATTCTAGGTGTTGTAGTTAGTGGTCATATATCATTTCTTGTGAATTGTAGTTTTTCATTCTAGAGGGGATTTTCTATGAACAAAGGTCCATGGGTTGCAAATTCCAATTACGATTAATTATGATTGCCTAGAAACAAGTAATATTGAGCTCCTTCAATGATTGTAGATAATTTTCTAATAAAAGGAACCTAGAAATTTATCTCATGCACTTCATTTTTTGTGATGTATCATCTAATATATGGTGGTTGTAATCAGGGAAAATTTAAAGGATGGAAGTTTAATTTAAATTTTAAAAATCTTGACGAATCTTACCTATTCCTAATAAGAAAATTATAAAAATTTTGGTGATATTTTTGTAAAAATGTTTAGATTTCGAATGATTTAATATTAGTCGATATAATATTTTGGTGATTTTTAAGGTAAAATAATGGTGTACTATATAATTTGGGTGAATCATTTTAGAAAAAATGAAATTGGTGAATCTTTTTCTTGGAAAAAAAACATGGAAAATTAGCTCACCTGCGAAAATTAGCCCCTAAAATTTTCCTTGGTTGTAATACTCCCTCCGACCCCCTTGTCCCATCTCGAGATGTGAGAGGTATTACTTGTTGATTTAACCTTATCCCGAAGGTCTGTTATAGAGACAGAGTTATACAATCCTTCTTTTCTCAAAGCCTTCAAATCTTGCAATTAACACCACCATCATGTTCATCTCATTGAGATATTTCTAATGATATAAAATTTTCCTCAAGCTAGTTCTTAGATTGAAATTTATTCCCTTTAGAAGTTTAAATAACTATACTAGGCCATGTCAGTAATAGCTGTCCACATGGCATCCTCGTGGTCCATATCAGCCCCCCATGATACAACCATGTCAACTCAGAAGAGGATCCACTATCATGGTTTAACTCATTACCTCACCATGTTATACCTTACTTGCGGCTCATCTAGTCCCTCAACCCTATCTTGTCGCTCAACACCCCGAATCCATGAGAACTGTGATGCTAATCTATTATAGGGCCACCATCTTACATATGATGTCTATGTGGTGGCCCTCATGGAACTGCCACGTTATCATAAAATGAGGTACATTGGGTCACCATGCCTTGAGCGCCTTTACTACTATACCATTGTATTGTTAATGCCCATCAAGGCAGTTCAACTCTACATTTCCCTTCCACACCCAAATGGACGAATCCCCATATCCACTATATTCTTGAGGATAATCTACCCAAATTCCCATTCTATCATGTGCATAGGTGCCTACCCCAGTCTACCACCAGATCAATGGATACGACAACATATGAAGAGGGAGATCTAGTCTCAGATGAGATCTAACCTCTGCTTAAGTGTAGGCTAATACCAACCTATGGATTTCCTATATCACCAAATATGAGAATGATTAAAATGGGATATCCATCCCTAGAAGATATTTGAGCTCCTGCATGAATGAGTAATCCATGCAATTCTTAGACCCAAAATTCCTAGATTACTCCAGCACATGAATAAACAAGGGAGTATGGAAATTTTAGGAATTCCTTAAGGCATGGGCACATTAACCCGAATCCAAAATTTCCTGAGAAGCGTTGTTTGAGGCTAATCCTTGGCCTATAGTGAGTAACAAAAGTCAGCAACCCATTTACAATATACACAATTTTTCACAAGATAACAACCCGAAATTAGAACCATGTAGGCACTCAACTACATGCATACAAATAACTTTTAAATCATAAATCATGTAGAAACTCCATGATGCTACCATCTCTTGAAACTACAATATACAAGATAACTAGCAGTGAATGTAATAAATAATTTTAGGCATCCACACATGAATATGCATAATCATTGTAATATCCATTAACATAATGAGGTTAACATAGCCTGCAATCTAAATATGCATAACTTTACACTTATCTAAATGTAGTAAAATGACTGGAAAGTGGAGGGACTTCAACTCTCCATCCAATCATAGGTCAAATACATTGCAAAATCTCTTTCAATTGACTACCCCCAAAACAAATCTAGACTTTAAGGAGATATTTTCTCAAGGGATATTCACACCACAAATTAGTCAAACGCTCATGAGGATTCCATTATGTAGGTGCTTTATCATCCCATTCAATAAGAAGTAAGTGGTTTATTAACTTATTCAACAACACTTAGCGGTTTATCAACTTACTCAGCAAGAACTAAGTGGTTAAATTCTTCATTGAGCCTCCCACGACCAATCAAGCTTAGACACACAATCTAGGTCTCAACCCAGTTATAGGGAATACTTCTTAGTCACAAAGAAATAACTTGTGAATAGTTTAGTCTAGTTTAGTATTCCTCATCATTCCTAGCTCCTTCTCCCTTACAAGGAGTATTTATTTTCATGTTGTCCATAGTATGATATTTCCTACATCCTAGTTTATGTCATTTGTTCTCTCCATTATGTCTCTTCTCTTGTGTGTCTCTTTTTTTTTTTCCTCCCAAGAGAGTTGTCCCTTGTTTCTCTCCTCGAGGAGGAAACATAGATGGGTTCTATCCTTCAACCTTACTACCCACTAAAAACTTCAATGCTTGTAATCACAGGTAACAAAAATTTGAAAACCATTGTTATGTGGAATTTGAAGTCCCTAGTAATGTGGAATTTGAAAAACCTAGTTGGTCAAAATAACCTTTCTATTTATGGACTTCCCTTGGGATGTTATTTTCTTGATCATATTTATTAGTTAAGTGATGCCCCATAAGCAATGCACAAAATTAGTGATATACAATATTAGGTTTCACATACAAGTGATGCACCTTAACCAACAAGGCATAACTGATGCATATAAGAAATGAACCATAACTATTAACACATACACATTGATGCATTGTAAGTGAGACATAATTAATGTTCTTACATGACACACATATTTAACAAATCATAAAAAAGACACATAATCTAAATTTACAATTTTACATAATGGTTGCAATATTCATAAGATAGGTAAGATATTGGTTGCAATATACATGAAATGATATGTAAGGAAATTTCACCTTCTATTAACCAATCCCAAATGTTGACAAGAGGTTTATGCCTGCATTTCTAAAAAAAATTCCCATAAGCATAAATATTAGAAGGTGGGAAGAATATTGAAGTGGAATTTGAAAAAAAAATAGGTTTGTGCAATTTGAAAATCCTAGTTTTATGCAATTTGAAAAACATAGTTTTGTGTAATTAGAAAACTCTAGTTTTGTATGATTTGAAAACCATATTTTTCTAAAATTTGAATATCCTAATTATGTGTAACTTGAAATCCTTAGTAATGTAGAATTTTAAAAGCCTAGTTAGTGGCTAAGGTTTCTAATTTTTGTTTGGCGAGTCTCACTTGTGTCAATTTGTAATATTCTATGGTGTTAAGGCTATGTGCGAAGTACCTAGTTAATGGCTAAGGTAAAGTGTGGATAATTTAAGAGGTCTACATAACCTTTCTCATTATGAACTTTCCTAAGGATGTTATGTTTGTTGATTATATTTATGAATTAAGTGATGCACCATAAGAAATGCACTAAAGGAATACACATAAGCCATGATACACCAAATTAGTTGTTAGATATAAGTGATGTACCTTTAATAACAAGACATAAGTGATGCAAATAAGAAATGAACCATGAACATCAACACATATCCATTAATGCACGATAAGTGTCACATAATTAATGCTCTTAAATGACACACATAATTGATACACCATAAGAAAAGCACATGTTCTAAATTAGCCATTGTATATAGTGGTTGGAATACATTCAAAAAGATATGTAGGAAACTATTTCCTTCTCTTAACCAATCCCTAATGTTGAAAAGAGGTTGATGCTTATCTTTCTAAAAATGTAGAGTAAGCATAAATATGAGAAGGCAGAGAGAATCGAATGAAAGATGCTAATAGTTTGATGTGAAAAATATAACATTGAGAGTTAAATTGGAGTGCATAATTAGACATTTTAAGTAAACACACCATATTGATCTTGCATCACAAGTTGGAGTCTAATTTGAAAACCGCAAGTTTTGTGGAAGTTGAAAACCCTAGTTTTTGTGCAATTTTGTCCTAAGAAGTCAAAATAAGCTTTATCTTAATGTGCATTCCTTTGGGATTTATATTTGGTCATTATATTTATGAATGTTATGAACTAATGAAACATAATATGGATGGAATTGTTGTTTAAACCATTGTAACTAATTTATACTCAACACATGATAAGAGAATATTGTAAGTTAGACACTTAAGAAACATAAATAAGTGACATAATTAAGTGATTCCCAAAAATCAATGGATATAGGTTACTCTTTAAATTGAGATACATAGTTAACATACCACAAAATTCTTGCCATCAGTGACATAGTTAAGCCTCAATGCACCGAAGCAATGTGCTAAAGCCATGATACACCATATTAGGTGTCACATATAAGTGATGTATTAATAGTAATCATTAGATTCTCATGTTCATGATTAGGTATGAATTATTATACCTTTGATGAGTTCTTTCTTAGCATTGTTTGTAGTTGGAGGTTTTGGGCACTGAATGCATATATGTGCCCTACCAAAAATGGAGTTCCAACATACACATCCATTAAAATACAAATGTATTTTTGAGATGGCTAGTGTAACCATATAACCAAATCCAATGTTGATCCATCTATATATTATTATCCCTAGATTGGTTGTATAAAAATTCAAAGTAGTGTTATGCATAAACTAGGTCATAAAACCTTCATCACTTACATGGAAGTGAGACTCTTTCAATATAACCTTGTTGTCTTTGCTATTATCTAGTGCATATCTAAATGTGATAAAGACCATTATACTAAGCATTATTAAGAATTCCTAAGTAGTAATATAGCGAAGAATTCCTACACAACGGTCTCAGGAAATACAATTATGTATGTGTGTGTGTGTAAGTGTCAAAAGAGTAAGAGTATTCAATAAGGTATATGAAACAACATGTGCTATGTATTTGATTCAAAGTATTCATTGATAATTTTATAGGATTGGAAATGAATTGTATGTTCAAATAACTTACCATGAAGTAGTAATAAACAAATTTCATGCACCTAAAGGCTTTTTGGGTTTCTTAGTCACACAATGTGTAATCTAGGTAGGGCTTATGGACCTGAATTCTAAAACTCTTGACTTCTTTGTTGTGAACTAAAGTTTCTTGAAAGGTGATTGGATGTGCTAGACTAGTCATTGAAAGATAAATTAGCCTATTAGAGTCCAAAACCCCTTGAATAGATTGTTGTAATGGGAATTAAAAATAAAATGACACTACCATAAGACATAATGTAGAAGGAATGATGTATAATGACATGTTTTCATAGAAATTTTCCAAATTTATTTCATTAAAGTGTCCTATTGCACCTCATCTTGAGTCAAAAATCATTGCAATTCAGCACTGGACATATTAAGAAACCTTAAAAACTCATTAATGAGATTTTACAACGTTTGAACTACAAAACACTAGAGAATAAAAATAAAATTGGAACTTGCAAATGTAGGAAAGGGAAAAAGATTGTGTTATATATAAGGGAGAATTATTTTCATGTACAAAATAATGACTAATGGATTGGAAAGATCTCCAAACCACTCAAGATGTTATAAAATGGGGAAAGGTTGGAGAATATTTCACCATGGATTTACAAGGATGGCGATAATTTCACTACAGCTTGAAAATGATATAAAGAAGTGACCAAATTGAGAAAGAATGCTTCGAAATGATTTTGAATAAAACCAAATACTCCATAGCTTGAATGAAAATGGTGCAATTCTAGGATAAATTTTGAAAATTATCAACAAAAAGAGGGAAATAAGAAAAATCAATTTAGATGCCTTATAAAATACATTATAGGTTGCTAAATTTCAAGCATTGTGGGAACTAGAAAAAAGAACACATGCATTCTTAGGAAAACTCAAATATTCTCGGGAATGTGCACATGTTATTAATAATTTGCATGCTTTCTAAATAAAATTAACACATTCATGAGACTCTTATACCATCCTCGGTCATCATTGGAAAGACTATTGATCTAGGTGGCTCCAAAGACACTCAAAGATCCAAGAGGGTTTAGGAAAAGCTCAAAAATTAAATTTTCTATATTATAATGAAATTAGGGTGAAATCAAAGAGCTCGTCACAAGATTTCTAATGGTGCAAACGACACCTCAATCTGAGCTTGTATGTGAAATTTATGACCAGTCAAAGTTTTGGTCAAACTAGGCCCATTAGTTAAATTTCATTGGACTGCCAACTAAATTTGGAGGCCCGCTAAAATTGGGGGTATGGATAAATTTGATAGAAGCTACTAAATTTGGAGACCACTAATGAGGCCACAATATCACACTTATCAACGATGAAATTTGATGGACAAAAACGACGAATTTGTTGCCTCTTTAAAAATGTGGGTGAGCCCTAATTTTTGGTCGGTGGATTTTGTCCAATATGTTCTAATATATATATAAATAAAATAAAAAATATATTTTTGGGTTGGTGGGATGCAACCCCACCAACATATACCATTTTATAATGGCCGCAAAATTAAAACAAGGGCAGTGTGAGTCAAGCCCACAGCCAGTGGGTCCATCGGCCTGCTCAATTGACAGCCTTAACAACTACAATAAATAACACTTAACCACCATGCTAAACTACATGTTGCGAACCAATAACGATCTTACGCAATATTAAAATAAAACATTGCCAACAAATAATGGTGGGAAGGCCCACGGGTTTGACCTCAGGGTCTCCTTCCCCCCAATTTCACTCGCCATTCATTACACCAAGTGGAAAGACTTGGTAAATTATGCCACCCTCGCATTATTTAAAACCATCCTCTTTCTATCCGAAAATAATGGATGCCGAACACAAAATGAAGGACAACGCCCACTAGAACCCTAATTTGACACAGTTAACGAAGCAAATCCCTAACAAAGGGGAATCATGAGGAATCTAGAAGATTCCTTTGGAGCTGATTTTTTATATATGTAGAAGCATATCAACTTTATACTCATTTTTCTCAGTTTTTTGCAAGGAATTTGAGGTGTAATTAGTTTCCTCATATGAGCAGCAGATCTTCAATCAACTTTTAGAGGGGAGCCTTTGTGGAATCTAGAGGAATCTAAAATATTCCCTAAGGACCAAATTTTGAGAGTTTCATAACTAGGTTAACTTTATATCCATTTTACTCATTTTTTCTCAAGTAGCGTAGTGGTGTAGTCATATTTTTTTATCTAAGGAGCAGAACTCTAGTCAACTAGTGAGAAGGAATCTTTGGGGAATCTTTGAGGTTCCCGAGGGTCCATATTTTAACGGTGTCAGAAAGGGGTCGAGTTTACAATCATTTGATACAATTTCACACTAGGAATTCAATAGTGGAGTCCATTTCTTCAGCAGAGGTGTGCATTTTCAGGACATCTCTGGAAATGGAGGTATAAGGTGTCTTTTGTACATGCATCTAATTTGAGTGTTTTTTGAAGATTAATGAAAGTGACCACCCCACTTTGAGTAGAGCCCGAAGATGTAGCCCACACTGGGTGAGCTCCATTATCAACCTATTATGTTTTCTTTCTCATGATTTCCCTTCATTTCCATTTATGTTATGTGTATGCATTTTATGGTAACATGCTCTTTTATATACGATTTTGAACACATCAATGAAGTAAAAAATATTTGGATCAAGTTTGGTATTAGAGTGGGTCTTCTATTGATATAAATTTCAAGTGTATGATAACTAGAGGAAAGATGTAGAAATTTCTTTTAGATTCAAACTGCAAATTATAATATGCTAAAACAATTGACTTGAATCTATTCTACTCATCAGCGGAAACAATAAATGATCAAAGAAGTCATGAAGCATAAAAGAGAAAGAATTAAATCACACATAACACAATAATTTCCTAGGGAAAGCCATAGCTAAAAACCCCTACTATCTGTATATTGCATTAATCAGAAAAGATGAGAAGATTACAATGCTTTACTCAATTCTAAGCAACCTCTGTACTATCTTTATCTGTCTCAATACCAACTTGTTCACAAGCTTCTCTTGGCACACATTTCTCTCACAAGCTCCACACACAAAATTATGCTTCCTATTGTTTGGTCTCACCAACTCGTGCTCACTAAAATAATGATTAAACTTGTGCCTTCATTCCTCCTTTTAAAAGAAATTTGAATGGTTAAAATTAGTGAGTTTCCTAATTAAGGAATGATTTATTTTAGGTCTTCTTCTGATTGCATGCACTATAACTTTTAATTTAGATTATTTTTCAATTAATAGTACATTACCCTAAACTCCAATCTCAACTAGGTCTTTCTCTGATCTGGCATGCATGAGTTAATTATGAGTGAATCTTCAGTCTACTGGTTGAGTAGTGCTAGTTACACCCAACTACTGCAAGTTACACCCAACTGCTGCAAGTTACACCGCACTATTGGATCTCCTACTAATTCCTCCATTTGTTGGAACTAGTTTAACTGAATTTAACTTAGTTAAAATAAATTAAATAATTACAACTCGAAATAACTCACTCCAGCCCCTAAATTTTAGGAACCACTTTACATGACTCTAGATAGACTTCCAACTCGAATTAACTAAGCCCTAAGTCAAATTAACTTAGTTAATCGTTAGAAGTTGCTATGAGAATTAGAATTACAATTTAAGTCCCAAATTAATTCAAGGATAGATTAGATCATAATTTTTCTTGATGTTATTTTTAACATTTATTGTTTCTATTTTCAACAAAAGCTCCAAGAGGTGAAGGAAAACTTAAGTCCTTTGATCCAGAAGCAGGGCATGTAGCACAAAGAGGGAAAATGGAAGATGAATATGCTTGGTTAGAGGAAGAGCAAAACTATTGCAAGGCCTTCTACACCATGGAAGAAAAAGTAGACAAATTGTTTGAAAAGTATGAGAAGACAATGAAGCAAGAGAAGAAAGTACCAAATGATCACGCCTTGGTAAATCATGAAGGTGGAGGAGAGGAGTCCCCTCCCTCTTCATCCTCCAGTGAAATTTATTCTTATTCCTCTTCTCATCATTCTAACAGGCATCATAGGAATACATCTAAAAATCCATTTTGGAATTTGGATGTCAAGTTTGATTTTCCTATCTTTAGTGGAGAATCTAATGTAGAAAATATAGATAACTGGACCATATAGGATGAAGTATATTTCCACATACAATCAATCAAAGAGGATGAAGCTAAGATCCAGCTAGCATCCCTTCAACTGAGTGGAACGACTCTCATTTGGTGGGAAGGAAAACTATAGAAAGGTGGTAAGAGTATTCGTAAACTTCTTTCATCTTTGTCTGAGTTCATTTCTGCTTTAAGAGGAGACTTTTACCCACTGGGTTATAGACAAAAATCCATGATGGAATGGAAGCACTTGAAACAAAGTAAAGGACAAAATGTTCATAATTTTACAGAAGAATTTAGGAAATAAGCACTAGAATTAAATGTTCCATTAGACACCCTTGAGACATTGATGAAATATAATGGCTCTTTGCATAATTATTTGTGTCATTCATTGTTATTAATTGAACCTAAAACTCTTGATGAGGCTAGTATGACATTTGTATATCTTGAAATTATGGGGAAGCATGAGTAAGAAGACCGTCCAAAGAGGAAAACAACAAAAAGGATAAAGGAAGAAAAGAACTCATGTACTCATTATTAAAAGGTAGGGCATGATGAGGAACATTAATAGAAATTTCATCAAGAATTGAGGCCAAAGAGGAATGATAGAAAATAGAAGCAAAAGACAATTGTAATTATGCAAGAAGACCAAGAATTTGAATCAGAGGATGATGACAGGATCACAACTGTAGGATTTGTAGGTGTTGGACCAATTGACCTGAGATCAAACTCAAGTGATGAAATGAATACTGTAGATCTTGGGACTCCAGAAGATGGAACTATCAACTTGGGTTCCGATTAGGGCAATGAGAAAAAGATTTCAACATATTTTAGATAGTAAATTTTCATGGCCACATTTTGTATATCACGTGTTGTGACATAATTGTAAAAGTGATGATGTGATTTCCATCGTTTATTAAAGCAGCAATGTTGTTTTTGGCCTTTTTTAGTTGATAGTTGGGGTATTGGTTTCTATTATGATGTACACATGACCAAAGAATGTACTTATAAAGTCTTGGTAAGTATGGGGGTGATTGGGTCATGATTAGTCATTTAATTGAATATGTAGTTTGCAAATATTGTACTACATTTTTGCAGAGGATGTAGGTGTCGGTTCATCACTTATGGCTCTAAAGAACAAGGGTGAAGGAGAAGGGAGTGTGGCCTATCAGGACAAGTGTTGTGCAGAAAATGTAACATAGTAGATGCAGATTATTTTCATTCTTTTGGATGAACAAAAGCTCCTTAGTGGGGAGAAATGATTTAGGTGGCTCTAGAGACACTCCAAGATCCAAGAGGGATCGGGAAAATCTCAAAAATAGGAGTTATTGGATTGTAATGAAAATAGGCTTAGATTGAGTATCTTGTTTCAAGATTTCCAATAGTTCAAACGAAACCTCAGTCCGAGTCCATATGTGAAAGTTACGGCTAGTCAAAGTTTTGGTCAAACTAGGCCCATTAACTAAATTTGGCATGAGTGACAACTAAATTTGGATGTCTGCTAAAATTAGAGGTTTAGCTAAATTTGGTGGAAGACACTAATGAGGCCACAATTTGGTACTTATCAGCGATGGAATCCAACGAATAGAAAGGGTGAATTTTCTGCCTCCTTAAAATTGTCAGTGACCCCTAATTTTTGGTTGGTGGTTTTTGTCCAATATGTTGTAATATATATAAATATAAAAAATACCTATTAGTAAAAATATAAAGAAGTATAATTTTTGGGTATTGGGTAGGTTCCACCACACTAACCCCCAACGGAAAAATATATATATCTAATATATATATATATATAGTATATATAATCTATAAATATATATATATATATCTAATATATAATAATATATATATAATAATTTATACATTACAATCATATATATATATATCTATATATATAATATATACAATATACATATAGCATATATTATACATATAAACTCATCACATACTAAATATATGCTTAATCTGTGAATATAACACATATTATATATTCATATCATATATATGAAATTATATATATTGAACATATACATATATATAATACATAAATATAAATATATATATATAAGTATATTATATATATAGTATATATAATATATATTATTTTGAATATTCTAAATAATGTTTTAGGTGGCTCAAGCCTCACCAACCCACCACCAACATATACCATTGTATAATGATCTCCGAATTAAGACAAGGTCAGTGGGAGTTGAACCCATGGCTAGCAGGTTCGTTGGCCTACCAAACCGAAAACCTTACTAACTAAAATAAACGACACATAACCACCATTCTAAATCACATGATGCTAACGAATAACCAAATCACGACATATTAAAATAAAACGCCACTAGTGAATAATGTGGGGAGGTCCAAGATTTTACCTTGGGACCTCTGCCCCCCAATTTCACCTGCCAGTCATTCGACCAAGTGGAAAGACTTGGTAAAGTTCGCCACCCTCACATTATTTAAACTTATCATTTTGCTAGCAGAACCCAATGGAGGCCAAACACAGAACAAAGGCTAGTGCCAAATAAAACCTTGATTTGACACAGTTAACCAGGCCAAACCCTGATGGAAGGGAATCATGAGGAACCTGGAAGATTCATATTTGTTATCTTAGGAGTAGAACTGTAGTCAACTAACGAAAAGGAATCATTGGGGAATCTTTGATATTCTCGAGGGTCCAAATGTTTACATTGTTAGAAAGGGGTCAAGTTTACAATCATTTGACATGATTTCATGCCAGGAATTCAATGGTGAAGTCCATTCCTTGAGCATAGGTGTGAATTTTTAGGCCATCCCTGAAAATGGAGGTATAAGGTGCATTTTGTGCATGCATGTAATTTGAGTTTTTTTTGAAGATTAATGAAAGCAGCCTCCCCACTTTGAGGAAAGCCCGGAGACATAACCCACATCGAGTGAACTCCATTATCAACCTGTTGCATTTTGTTTCTCATGATTTTCCTTCATTTCTGTTTATGTTATGTGTATGCATTTTATGGTTACATGTTGTTTTATATGTGATTATGAAAGCATCAATGAAGTAAAAATATATATATCAACCATGCACATGTTATAGAATGTGTGTGTGCTTCTTTCTCTTTCTCCTTCCCTCTATATTTTTTGTCTCCCTATCCCTATGTACCCCCCATTAGTTGTTATATGTCTCTCTCTGTATATTCTCCTTCCATATCTATCTATTTATCCCCCCCTTCATTATATCTCTCCTCTCCCCCATCACCCTCTCTCCCTCCCTCCCCTCCTTCTCTTTCTCCTCCCCCACTATCTCCTTCCCTCTCTCTCTATCTCTCTTTCTCACTCACCCTCACTCCTTTATTATAACTCTTCCTTCCTTTGTTTGTATTTCCTTTATTACCCCTACAATTTATTATTACCTCCCTCTCACCTTCTCTCTTACTCTATCTCCACCTCTCTCTCACTTCTTCCCTATTTATCTCTCTTCTTCCACTTGCTTTCCCTCTCTCTCTCTTCTATCAATCTCCCTCCCCTCCCCATCTCTCCTCCTCCTTCGTTGTCTCCTACCCTCTCTCTCTTTTCCCCCACTTTCCATATGTATATTAACATTTACATATTTTTTTGTCTCTCTATCTCTTCTTCCATCTCTCTCTCTTCATTCAAATTCTCTGCCTCTCTCTACCTTTCCTTCTCTTCTTCCCCGTTCACTCTCTCCATATCCTCCTCCTCCTCCTCTCTCTCTCTCTCT
>APFE031377719.1:0-23433 GCA_000404065.3 Pinus taeda
TCATATATTTTCTTCTTTCACTTGAAAGCATTTGACTTCATTCTAAGCAAATAAAAAATAAAATAAAATAAAAAATTCATTTCGTAAAGAGCAACGCTTTGAAAGGCACTGGTTGTTTATGTGTTTCATGCTTATCTCATGTGTTAATGGCTATTGCTCATATCAGGGTTTGCTTATAGTTCTTAGATAAATAATCTATTTAACTCTAACAATTCTCCTAGAAATTCGCAGCTTTGTTTTTAGCTTAACTTTCCATTAGGGACCACCCCCCTTAGCTAGCCTAGGAGATAGCTCAAACGGAGAGAGTTGGGATTAGTGTGACAGCCCCTTCTCTGAGTTCCCTGCCACCAACCACACCTTGTGGGGTTGAAGGCTTTTCTCACTGACTCGTAGGTAGGTGCGGGCGGTAGGGTCATCAGGCCCCTCCATCCAGCACTTCGAATTCCCTCCAAAACATTTGAATGGCCTAGTTCGAATTCCCACGTGGGTGGCCCCCACCTTTCACTAGCAACCAAATTAAGTCGAATTTCCTCCTAACTCCCTAAGTCGAAAATATTGGGTTCTTTCCCTTAGCCAAAATTATGCAAAAATGTGTGGAAACACCCTATTACAAATGTGTTTGAGAAGGGACATGACAGTCCTCCCCTCCCAAATGTTTCTTGCCCTCAAGCAACCTCAAAGCTAGGTGCTCCAAAATGTGCTCACCCTCCCAGGTGGCATCCTCATCTAGTAAACTCCTCCAATGCACCAAAAATCACCTATCCTCAAGAAATGCCTAAGCAAGCATCCTCTCTCACTGTTGCTCCCCACTATCACTGCAAAATGTGCCACGGTCCTAGATGTGCCACTGGATTGTGCCTGACCTCTGCACGTCCTGAAATAAAAGAATCCTTCAATACCAGGATTTCAAGCAATCCTGTCCAACATGAAGCTCCCCTCGCTCCATTCACTATCCTGCCCGATGAAAGTACCAGAAGTCCCCTACTCCATCAATGACTGCTAAAGCCCAATGGAAGATTTGTATGATCTCCCCCTGTAGTAGCTGACGCATCCCTAAAGGTTATTGAGTTGTGAAGCGCTATGATGCCCCAATTCCCTCCTAGTCCCAGAGTGGTGCCACCATGTTGACGCTGCGCTACTCTGACTATGTCACACTCACCATCGTGTGCACTCAGTATCCTCCTCTCCTGGAACTCAATGGTGGAGTAACGAAAGAGGCGAGACACATCATGCCTGTGCATCTCCATAGCACGAAGGCCTACCCATCCAAATCTAACTCTGAACCTGTGCAACAACAGAGAATGTTTGCCTCCCCATATGATGAAACCCTCTGTGAACTCCCATGTGTAATCCCATGAGCGAACTATATCACCTTCTGCCACGACTCTTCTCATCATGAGTGATCTATTGATCAACTGAATCCTTGCATCCCATATCCTGAACTACTACGACATAACCCTGTCAACGGATGGAATCCCTTTGGCCCTCATCTCTTGTCCTTGCATGTGATCACTATATAGGCTCCATATATCGCAGTCTAATCTGATGCATGCTAATTTGCCCTGTGCCTGCCACTATATAGTACTGATGATCGTTGGGAACCAAGACCTCGCTGTGCAAAACCATATGCCCCTACATCCCACCAAGTATCCCTCGACCTGGCACTGTACCCTGCAGCCTATCCCTATACACCATTGGATACCTTGTGCTACTGTCGTACTATCCTATACCGTCTCGTATCCTGTCTGTGTCACTGTATCTGGATCTCCCCACGTGTACTCGATGCAAGGTGAGTCGCTCAATGCAAGCCAACATGCTACATCAAACAACCATGAATCTCCATGCTCCTTTGCAGGCCACTGCTCATCACTACATACCTCTATACAACACTGGATGCTAGGTTCTAAAATTGGGTCTGTATGCATTAGGTCGCATCCCTCTGCATAAGACTGGACTCTGCGGCATATCCTTGTGCACCTTTGGGTACCACTGCCTACTGTCATACCACCTTGTATCATATGCCATCCTGCATGTGCCAACACATCCACTAATCTGCTAGTAATCCCTCCATGATGTGGGCTACATCTCCCCATCTGCCTTGAAAGACCTGAGCAGTCTGACTCCTCACATGCCAATGGGAATAACACTATTGTGCCTATCCTCAGTAGCTCCAGTGTCCAATATACCAACGAGAGAGTTCCGTCTCCATGTAATGCCCTGTCCGGTGGTCTGGCGATGCCACCTCGTCTTACCAGCTCCTCCCATAGTAGGCTCATCACCCTATGACTCCATGCACAATCAATATGCCAAGACAACTCATGAAATCGGTTTGCTCCTCTGTCAAACCATCTTGTCACTAGTGTTGTCTTGGGCACTGATGGAGATATGAAAAATGTGTGCGCCCAAATGTCAGATCCATCACGCATCTACTACCGTCACCTAACGACTCTATGATGTGATGGGAAATGCCACTTGGATCCCAACAACAATCTGGCTCTTGAGTCCCTACGGTTATCCATGGCCTCTGCTGAAATGTGGCCATGGATGTATCCAACCGCCTAGCTTGCTCCATCGGGTACCAGCTCAATACCTCTTGCCACGCAATCCCAAAGGAGGGATCAAATGTACAATCCCCTGTGGAAGAAACAAGCAATCCAAGCTGATGCAGTGTCATACTCGACTCTTGTCGTTGAGTGCTACTAACCTGACCATCCCCTAGGGTATTTGTAGGCAACGCTGACTCCCTCAATCCAATGCATAAGGTTGGTCTAATAACGTTGTAGATTTCGTCAATATGCCTCTGAAATGAACTGTGCTAAAATCCCAACGTGCGGTCTCTATGTTGCCCCTCATCAATGGCTAGCCCAAAGAATGGTTGCACATCCTCCTCCATCATGGACTCAACATGGGCCTCCAATTGCTCCTCCATAGACAATCCTACACGCAAGACATGCTCGCCAATCAGCTATAGGTGACTGTCGTCTGGTAACTCTGGCATAGATCTAGATGCCTTTGTACCTATCGGCTCCTCATCAACGGTGAAGATGTCTCCCGACACCTCATCAACCTATGGTGCGCTACTATCACTTGAGTACTCAGTGACAACCCCAGATACCTCAACAACAAATGGCACCTCCTCAATGGTGGATACCTCCATGTCTCTTGGCACCTCGTCAATGGAAGGCCCTGTGGGTGTGTGCTCTATTCTCTCCCTAATGTGTCAGCCATAGCTATCAAAGGAATCTCCAACAAGGGTGACTCCTACATTACACTGGACAAATTGACATGCTCCTCACGCTCTAGTGTACCCAAAAAAACCTCCTCCTTAGGCTCCTGATATCTAAAGCCAGGTCTCCACCAGCAAAAGCGCCCCTTGGTCTCACCCTCTAATTGTCCCTGTCATGTCTGCTCCTTTTGAGGAGACCTGATGCCCTGATTCTGTCGAATTTCCCCACACAATGTAGATGGTTGCACCCCCACAGACTACGCACCACTAATGCCTCTGTTGTAAGGATGAGAATGGATTTGGTCCGATAACTTCCTCAACTGGGCCAATCTCTTATCATTCCAATGGGTTCCACCCCAGAATTCCTGCATACTAAATCTTCTTTGAGCCATAAGTTGTGTATGGTTTAACCCATCACTATGAATATATGCTTAAATCTTCCATGATCTAGATGGCTACCCCACAGCTGGCCATGATCATGGCTCTGATACCACTATAATAATACTAAACATGAATGGAAGTGATATACAAAGGATGCAAACAATCCAGCGATTACAAAAATGAAATATACATTAAGCACCCATGGAAACACTGGAAATAGAGAACTACTGAGACATTTTATTACTTCTTCAGGAGAAAAATACAATAGTAAAATAGAATGGTGCACTTGGTCCTGTCTCAATGGAGAAGTTTGACAAAACCTAGGTGAGAAAATGTTGAACTGAAGGCTGTTAAAACTATTGCACCAAACTGAGCTGCGCTGCCCCAGAAAATTGCTCTGTCTGCTGACCTTGAAGGCTTGGAATCAGTGCTTCCCTTGCTAAGAACATTATGAGATTTCATCTCCTTGCTCCTTGGCTTAAACCCAAAAAACCCCACAAAGGAATTGACCAAATGTTAACCTCAAAATTTTGACCTAAATTCACCTTAGCTTCTCTAGTTGCTAGCTCCTGTAGCTGCTGGCTGAGTTGGGACCCCTGTTTGACCTCTTAGATCTACCCAGAAAATTCTATAAAATCAGGGGTGTGATACTTGCCCAAAATCTAGAAAGGGTTACCCTTGGTTACAACCTTCAAAAATTGACCTTTCACATCCTGGCCGTCCAATTTCGAATTTCGTGTTGTGACTGATCCTGTCAATCTCAGCTCTCCCAACTCCAACAATCCTCCTCAAATGGCCCTCCAAGTGATCTCCTACTTCTCCTAGCTAGCTCCAACTCTACAATTCATTGGAAGAAATAAAACAAACCAAACTGTCCAAGTTAGCTCTGAGGAGTCAACTAGCAGGGAATAGAGTGTTAGGTGGTGAATATGAGAGTGGCATTGGTTCTATTTCAGCGTCAGTGTCTACAACTAACCCTGTAGCTGCCTCATCATATTTTGTTCCTACAACCACGATTTGTTCACAACCATCCGTCTCTTCAATACTTTAAAAAAATGAGAAAGAAGAAGTTGACAAGTCGTTGGGCAAGTTTCTTCTTTGGAGTGATATTCCTTTCAGCATTGCAAGGAATAATCCATTTTTCCAACCTGCTGCTAATGTTATTGCAATTGTTGGCCTAGGGTACAAAGTCCCTTCTTATGATGACTTTAGAGGTCACATTTTTCAAGATGAAAAGGTTGACTGCACCAAAAGATTGGAGGAGTTTAGGGCATGATGGGCACACACAGGATGCACTGCGATGTCAGATGATTGGACTGATCAAAAGGGTAGAAGCCTTATAAAGTTCTTGGTTAATTGTCCCAAGGGTACAATATTTATGAAATCTGTCAATGCATCTGCACATATCAAAGACGCAAAATTATTATGTGATTTGCTAGATGTGTTTATTTTAGAGGTGGGTCTAGAACATGTTGTCCAAGTCATAACGGACAATGTTGCAAATTATGTTGTTGCTGGCAAGATGCTTATGAGAGGCATCATACTTTATTTTGGACACCTTGTGTGCACATTGCATTGATTTGATGTTGGAAGACATAGGAAAAATTCCTTTTGTCAAAGATATTGTTGACTCATCAAAAAGCATTACAAAATTCATATATAATCATGCATCTGTGCACTTCATTTTATGAGAACATTCACCAACAACAAGGAGTTGGTGTGCCCCGCCATTACACAGTTTGCCACTAGTTTCATATCTCTTCAATCCCTCTTGAATTCTATGTGGGATGTGAAGAGAATGTTTCTTTCATATCAGTGGTGTGCTTTGGCATTTAGCCGCAAACCAGAGAGAGAGGCCATATGAAGATTAGTTTCATACCAGGAGAGCTTCTGGGCAGAAGTGCAGGAGCTGTGCAACATTACTGAACTTTTGGTAAAGGTTCTTCAATTAGTTGATGGTGACAAGCCCACAATGAGCTACTTGTATGAGGTCATGGACTGGGCCAAAGAATCCATTCGGACCTACTATGATGATAAGGGAGATGAGGGGTTTCAGAAAAAACTCCTCCTATGGGAAGTGATTGATGGAACAACATACTCCATCGTCCTGTTCATGTTGCAAAGATTTACCTGAACCCCGCATTTTCTTACCCCTGTGGGTTCTTATTTGATGTTGAGGTCATGGATGGATTCTTCACCTGTGTTCAGAGGATGGTGCCATCTCCAGCACGACATGCAAAAATCTCCAAAGAAATGGAGATATACAGGATGGCAAGTGGCACATTTAGCTTTGAATTGGCCATGGTTAATAGGAAGACTAAAATGCCAGGTATTTTTTAGTTTGTTTCAAATTTCATTGTCTCTTCAAGTTTATAACTTCATACTTTACTTCAAATTTCAAAAAAAAAATTCTTATGTTTATCTTATTTGTAATTTTGTTGTAGATGCATGGTGGAGAAGTTATGGTGCCATAGTACCCAATCTTTGAAAGCTTTCCATTCGAATCCTCAGCCAAACATGTAGCTCCTCAGGATACGAGCGCAACTGGAGTGTATTTGAAAAAATACACACCAAGAAGTGCAACAGGTTAAAACTTAAAATATTCCAAATTTCCATTTAATTTTTTGAATTCATTAAATAATATTTTTTTATAATTATTATTTTATGACCCTTGTACAGGTTGGAGTCCCAACAGACATGGTCTACGTCTACTACAATATTCGATTTTCGGTGAGGCAACTTGAGAGGACACCTAATATGGAGGCCATCTCATTGGATGGGATTGACACCATTGTTGCATGGAGGGTTGAGGCCGAGAGGCCTCTCATGGAGTCTGCCGATGATTGGTAAGAGCAGGAGATAGTGGAGGGGGAATGAGGGGGAGGAGGAGGAGGTGACAAAACCTACCCAGGCTAACCCTGTCACCAGTAGAGGACGTGATCTACCTCCTGTAGCTCCTAGTGCTTCAGCTTCTAGAGCACAGCAGACTCCACTACCAACTCCACCGACATCTACATCTAGAGGGAAAGCTATTGCATTTTGTCGCAAGAGGGGCAAAGGAAATCAGTGGTATTAGTTATTTGGTTCATTTTATTGTATATGACATTATGACTCATGATATGAGATACATTATTATATTTTTTGTTGATATTTTCAGGCTAAGTTGGGACTTAGGACTTACTATTCAGGACATGATTCACTGTTATGTGTGATGTAGCACTAGAAACGATATTACACATATTCTATATTAGTTCTTTTATCATATTTATGTGTCAATGCATTTATTTTATGTTGTAGATGCTTTAGATATTAAAAAAATTGAAAAAAATGAATATTTTTGTATTTGCTGATTTTTTCCCGATTTTTATCGATTTTTTCCCAATTTTCCGATTTTTTCCCCTCATTGATTTAATCATGATGGCGATGTTCGCAACATTGATCTATTCATCTTTGTGATCCTTATCATACCAGGTCTCGACCCATTAGTGCAAATCCATAAAGAGTAGGGAGCTTTAACTGTTGAGGTGACAGTGAGCTATTGCTCCATTGTTGCCATTGACCTAGCAATTGTCCCTTTAGGATTCCCTCCTAGGACCCCTACTAGTTTGAGTGGTAACAGGGCCTACTAGATTGTGTTGTAACATAACCTACAACATAAAAGTAAATGGCTTGCCACATACAAGGACGCGATAATAATAGCAAATCTCAATGAAGGCTGAGAAGCGAGTGAAGGTGAGAAGAGGAGAAGGAAGGAGAGGCAACAAAGGTAGGGATGAACGACTGGAGGAAAGAGAGATCAAAGTTACTCAAGCTAGGACCAAAAAACTGAACCAAATAAGCAAGAGGGGACAACAATAGAGATGAACAACTAAAGCCAAGAAGTAAGAGGTGGCAACACTAGTTGAGATAGCAAATGAAAGAGGCGAGAATTGACAACTCCAAAGCATAAATAGTGAAGGAAAGAAGAAAAAGTTGACAATGCTAGTGTTCAAATGGGGAATGGAATAGATGAGTGGAAGCAAGCATTAGAGCAATGGTTGGAGATGTGATCCCATAGCTGCAGTCTATAGGATGCAACAACCAAGAACAAAGTCCCTAATAGGCAAAGGAGAGACACCGTGATTGGTCCCATCCAAGGAGAAGCCATCTCAAGTCGGGCCCTATCTAAGAAGACGACCTAGAGACACCCATTAATGGTGATGTAACCTAGGAAAGGGGAAAACAAATAAAACAAAGAGAGAGGATATAGGAGGAGGACTTCCCCAAGTAAACTATGAAGTAAAGAAGTATAAAGGAGGAAGGGTTCATGAGTAAAAGTATGAATGGGCATGTTATTGCATGAAAGAGCCGAGCTATCCCAGGTACCAACGCAGGAGAATAGAGGTTTGTTTGGTCATGTTTAGTGTTGCCACGGGCCTAATAAGCTCGGTCACAGGTCTGTATGAAGTAACTAAAGTGATACAAAGATGCCAAGATGTTTAGGTTTGTCGTAGAGCTGTAAAAGAAGCTGACGATTGTGGAGATAAGTTGCTAGGTGATGGAAGGGTTGTTCAAGAGTTTGAAAAACATCCTTTGTGCCCTAGTTAGGCCTTCCCTCTATGATATCCTGCCCTTAAAAGTATGCTCAGAAGTATGATAAGCTCTGCTCTGTTTTTTGTCGATGGGAGAGAAGAAAAAGACCCTAAGGAGACATATGGACTGTCATTTGAGCCACAAATTCTCGGTGTATTGCGCAAAGATTCTATCCATGTGTCTCGCTTGAAGTGGACTGCATCCAGCCTCAGGTAGTTGTACAAAAGTGCAAGTTTATGCGCAAAGTATAGGCCTAATACAATGAAGGAAAATTGAGTTAATGTGGAGTAGATTCATTGGAAGGGAAAGTTGTGCTTGAGACATCCTTTGTGCCCTAGTTAGGCCTTCCCTCTATGATATCCTGCCCTTAAAAGTATGCTCAAAAGTATGATAAGTTTTGCTCTGTTTTTTTTTGAATGGGAGAGAAGAAAAAGACCGTAAGGAGACATATGCACTGTGATTTGAGCCACAAATTCTAGGTGTATTGCGCAAAGATTCTATCCATGTGTCTCGCTTGAAGTGGACTGCATCCAGCCTCAGGTAGTTGTACAAAAGTGCAAGTTTATGCACAAAGTATAGGCCTAATACAATGAAGGAAAATTGAGTTAATGTGGAGTAGATTCATTGGAAGGGTAAGTTGTGCTAGAGTGGTTGGATAGAATTGTCCTAAAGGGATTAGGACAACATATTTGAGATGCCCTAGTGTTATCAAGAAGATAAAGTGTGAGGGCAGTTTTGTGGAGCCCTAGTACACTGATCAAGGTGCAAGCTTGGTATTGTTAAGAGGACAGTTTGATGGAGCGTTAGAAGACCTTATCTACAGTGTTCACTAAAGGAGATAATGAACTATTAGGAAGCAAATTTGTGAGCCCTACTTCAATGGGTTGCAGGAGGCAAAACTCAGTCATAAGAGGGCAGATTGTAAAGACCCTAAGAACGTGATCCTTGGCAACGGTAAAGGACATTGTTAGTGGGTTGATCACAGAGCCAATTTTCAATAATCTTGAGGCAACCAAGAGTGATCGATAGTAGCAGATTGATGGCTAGAGATGCAAGCATTCTGATGTTGCAAAAGTTCCAGTGATAAACAGAAGAGGAGGCAAAGTATCTGCCAGATGTGTTCAAGGTACGTGGATTGAAAGGATTGTTATGTGCACCTTCAGCAAGCAGGTCAAGTGTACTTTCTTCAGGGAAAGATTGGTGCTCATAGTTGTTGACACCAAGCCCTAGTTGTGTCTTGTATTAGGGTTCTATGTAAGGGCCATGATCCATGGTATGGGAGCCCTAAGATTGTTGTATTAAAGTTTTATATAACAAGTTGTGGGTTGAAAATTTGTCTTGTGTACAATTTGATTCATTGTTATTTGTTATTCCACTATGCAAAGTTCTTGTGTTGTGGCATTTGAGTGTGTTTGTGATCATGATCTTAGATTCAAACCCGGTTCTCAAGTGTCGTGGAAAAATCAATAGGCTATCCACATTATACGAGTTGTTGGAAATGTCCAAACTCTCATTCAAGTAACTTTGTGCAAGCAAAATAGAAAGTTTGAATTTCTAAGCACTCAAGATAATTTTTCAAACAAATCAAGCCATTCTTTGATCAAACATTTTACCCATAGGTCAACTCAAGCCTCCTTTTGTCAAATCGACCCTCTAATTGGTGGGACATCTCACCTCATTTTAGGGATTTAAGTAATGCAATGAAATAATTGTAATCTTTCTTAGGCTCCAAGAATATTGTGCATGAAAAGTCACTTGTTTATCGAAGCAAAAGGAGGAAATATGTTGAGAGCCTGATCTATAAATAGAAAGCTCTCTCTCCTTTGCAAATCATTGTGAATTGTTGAGATCTTTTTGCCAAAATGTAAAATATTTTCATGAAATCTTTGGTGTTCATCCTGAAGTTTATCTTTCTTGTTTGATTTCAAATATTCCTAAGGAAATTTGCAAATAACTAAAGAATAATACACAGGCTAACTGGATTGATCGATTTGAAAAGCCTCTTTGTCTCTTGTAGAGGGATGTCTACGATATTATTCTCACATCTCTCTTGTTGGTGTAAGGTAAAGTTTGTTTCTCTTTGTTGGGCCATGCCCTAATGCTCCCCACCAAGGGTTTCAATTTATTTTGCATCATAGTTGAGCTATCAGGATTGTGGTGATTTAACTTCTAGTGTTCCACCTTTTGTTATAATCCATAAGCATTGATCAACCAACTTAAGACGAGCATCAATTTGACCCCATAGCCCTAATAGAAATAAGGCACACTCCTTATTCCAACAATTAGCCATCTCTTTTTACTAAATTCTGCAATTGCCCTTAATTTTTATTATTTAAAAAGCTTTAAGAATAGGAAAAAATACATAAAAATAAAATATAGAAAAATATAAGCATCAAAGATAAAAATTGACCCAGAAAATTTCTTCACTTCTATGTCTAGATAAGGTTTTACTGAGATTACATTTTGATTCTAGACTCATTTTTTAGAATAGTGTGCCACATTGAATATCTAAGAAAGCTATTTCCCCCTCTCCTTTCTTTCATTTAATGTTCATCTAACAAATGTGGAAGGGTTTAGAAGGACATTTTAGAAATCTGATTTTATCTTCAGTAATTATAGGTCAAGTATGGGTAAAAACCCTTGCCTTGAAATACATCAAAAGTTGATTCTAGCCCTTCTAATCTCTAGCAACATTTCTAAAGTCTTTTAATTGAATATCACTCACTTTTGGAAGTGTTTTCCATTGTCATAACAATTGCAACAGGTTTTGATACTAATTCGGACACTTTCATTTTTCAACCCCCAGGAATTGGTCTCCCAAAACTGAGTAACAATTTCCATATTTGAATAACATTTTGAATAATCAGTACTTTGAAGTGCTAGTATGTTTATTTTCATTATATTTCATTATAATATCATCTTGAATTCATAGTCATAAGTTTCTATAGCATATTTGAGCTTATGAGAGGCCCCAAGGTGGGCTTTTCTTTGTTGGTTTCTGCAAAACTTCATGTTTGCAGGTGTGTAAACGCAACATAAATCACCATTTCATGGTTTCAATCCCAGCATTGTTGAGGACCTTCAGAATCAGTTGTGGCACTTTTATGAAGATTACTTCATTCATAAATTTAGTATTTTCTTCATTGGTTTGTGTTTTCTATACTAAAATATCATACATCAAATCAAATTTATTTTTTCTCTTTAAATCATAACCTTCATCATTTGATTGTTTGTAGGCTCTGGTAATCGTAATACTTTTGGTGATGCTCGTGTAGTTTGGGATACCCCATATGGCATTTTAGGAGTTGGCCAAAATTGAGAGGAGAGTGTGCTTAGATGACATTGCGTGCATCTCATGTGTGCTTACCATTTGGAATCTTGGGCAAGCCTTTATAAGCATGTTAATATGAGTGGTAATAGTTCTCTAGGGTAGGGGTCTAGTAAATATAAAATCCCCCTCAACAAAAATGTATTAGAGACTTCACCTGAGATATGGAAGAGTTAATGACAACTCCTTAGTAAAGTTAGCAAAATGTGGCATAATAGTTAAACTAAGGCAATATACTACCACAGGGAAGAAGGAGAGAGTTGTTACAACTAGATTTTAGAGAAAATCAAGAAAAACTAAGAGGAAGGGAATGAGAAAAGGGAATGCTAATAGGTCCATTAAGATTTTACCCTTCATTAAATGCCTAGTGCCATAGACTAATTACAATTCAAAACATGTAGATAACAAATTAAAAAATGAAACCAAACTAACATGGGGTTCATCATTGTCCACATGTTTGGGTCAGGCCTGGAAAAATTTCCCCAGAGTTTGATGCAATTAAAAGAAATTTAAAATGTAATATTCCTAGGGAATTTTTAGAGTAAATAACAAAGCATATATAGACATAAAAACCACGAAAATCAAACACATGAATCAGTCCATGAAAGTACACCAAAAACTGCATTGCCCACGTGTTTGGGTCAGGCCTGGAAAAGTTTCCACGGAGTTTGATGCAATTAAAAGAAATTTGAAATGTAATATTCCTAAGGAATTTTTAAAGTAAATAACAAAGCATATATAGACATAAAAACCACGAAAATCAAACACATGAATCAGTCCATGAAAGTACACCAAAAACTGCATTGTTGAGCCATTTTATTACAATATGAAGAGGGTACAATGAGGTGTTGGAAAGAGTGCACCTGGGCTTGCTCAGGGCAAGCTAGCTAAGCCCAAATGAACAATAAGAAATCCCTCTCAAATTTGTTGCTAGTCTCTGCTGGCTCTGCATTGAACTTCCTAGAAATACGCTGTTGGCTATGAAAAACTGCTACTAGGGCCTCCTTCGATGCTCAGAAAATTTCGGGAAATTAACCCTGGGCTCTCCACCAAATAAACAGAATAACCCACGAAGGAATTGGCCTATGGTTGACCTGGGAATTTCGGCCCTCTTTTCCATCTATGGCTCTACTGCTAGATAATTCGATCCACCTGTCAATCCTGCTGCAAATATCCCCCTGCAATCTCCAAGCAAATATTCTCTCGGGCTCCTCATCAAATCTAAGGCCCAAACTCCCTTCGTTCCTCAAGTCCCAAGTGTGCCTCCTCCAAGCTCTGCGTAGTCCCTGTGCTACTGTTAGTGAATCCTCCCCACAAACTCGCACTCCCACTACTGGAACAAACTGAAATGGATGGAACTCCCTCCTTGGGCTGACACTCGAAGTCCACCGAAGCAAGGGTTGAGATTTCCGCTCGGAAACACTGGTGTGCTAAACAGCACTTGTAGACTTGGCTTCAGCTCAAGTGTGTTATCTCAAAGACAAGTTTTCTCAAAGATGAATGAATGATAAAATGAGTGCTTTTGCTTCCTTTTGTCAAAATGTCTCCAACCTGCTCATGTGGGCCCAACTCGATTTCCTCCCACCGAATTTCCAAAAATGCATGCGTATTCTCCATGTGGGTCACAATTCTCCACGGGTGGCCCCCACGCTCCACTAGTGGCTCGATGTTTTCTTTCCATCTAATGCTTGGGGCTTGATTCAATCAAAAATCAGCTTGGGGCCTCTAAACCCACATTTCCTAACTGCAAACATGAATTAAGACAAAATTCACCAAAATTGATATTTCACTTAGCAATAATGCTAAGTGGGAATATCACAGTGCCCCCCGCCAAGACGTTGCTTGTCCTCAAGCAACCGTAATGAAGGATGTTGAAGTATTTTCTCCCCCTCCCAAGTGTCATCCTCATCTAATAGGTTCCTCAATTTGATTAGAAACTCCTTAATGACCTTGTTCCTCAAATGCCTCTCCTAGGTGTCCAGAATAGCCTCTAGCTCCAGAACTAAGTGCCCCTCATCATCCATAGAACGTAACTCTATCGTTGTTGTCACCTCATATGCTACCTCCCCAACTCTGTGAGTGACTCGGTATGGCCCATAAAAACGAGGTTTGAGCTTCTCGGCCCCATTCTTCTTGAGTGATGACTGCCTGTACGGCTAAAGCCTTAAGAAGACCAAATCCCCTACCTCAAATTGTCTCTTAACTCAATCCCTGTCTGCATATAGTTTCTATTAGTTATGTGTTGTTTGCATGTTGTCTTTGAGAGCTCGCAAAATGTCTTGGCTCTCCTGTATCCAATCCTTGGGTAGCTCAGATGTGCTCTAGCCACGAAAATTGGTGGAGAGGTTGTGAAACATGAGATCTCCAATACCCAGAAAGGGTTTGGGCAGATTCTAAATAGATCAGGAGATATTAAAATAATTAATATTTTTAATGGAGTCCCTAAGTCTAAACTTAGAGAAAATAAAATATTAATGTGTATTAATATGAATCTGTGTTAGAATGGTCCAAAAGACATGGATCAAGCCAGATCTAATCTTACCCGTTGATTAGGGACTTAATCTCGGGCGTCGAGATGTCAACAGAAAAAATATAAGAGAAGGCTTGAAGGGCAATTGGAGAACATACTGAGGGAGACTAGTCAGTTCAATTTCTGGAGCGGGGTTTGCTGAGAAATTAAACCACTGGTCTGGAGAGCAATCAAGAGGCAACAAATACGGAACAAAGAGACATGAGATCATCACAGAAGAGGTAGACGCAAAGCCAGAGGAAGCCACGCAGAGGCATCAGAGACTGCGCAGAGCCAGAAGGGCCTGCGTCATCCACGCAGAGGCTGCAGGAGTGACGTAGAAGCCCAGAGAGTCTGTGCAGAGCCTCAATAGGCTGACGCGGAGGGTTTCAAGCTGACGCAGAGGGTTTATCTATCTGTGGGTAAGCTAGTTTGGCACCCTGTTGTACAAGAAAATTGTTGAATAATAAAATCCTCCCTTGCTGCACCGGTTTTCCCACATTGGGTTTTTCCCAGGACATTAGTCCAAAATAACTGTGTCAATGCGTGCATATTTTTGTTTCTATATTACGATGTGATATCTGCAGCAGTATTTATTTTAATCTTTGTTGAAGTAATTTCATGAATAACTTATGATGAAATAAGTAGGAAAAGTAAATCAGTTGCTGCAGTGGTAGAATTTTCACACTAGGGGCCTTGCTATCCACAAACATCACGTCAACAAAAGACAATGCATCACAACCGTATATAGCTCAGAATGGAGACATACCGATGGACATGTGGTATGTGGTGTTGTAGCAAAACTCTCCCAAGAGTAACCACCATATCCATGCTTGTTGATGGCCCGTCACATAGTTACGCAAGTAACCCTCCAGGCATTTGTTAACTATCTCTGTTTGCCCGTGTGTCTAAGGGTGATAACTAGTACTCAAAGTGAGCTGAGTGCCCACCAGTTGGAATAGCTCCTTCCAAAATCCCCCCATGAACCTGTTGTCCTGGTCATTGACAATGGTCTTCGAAAGACCATGTAGCAAAGAAATGTGCAAACTTCGTCAACTGGCCCACCACCACGTAAATGCAGCCTTTTCCCTATACTGTGGGCAACCTAGTAATGAAGTCCATCGACACACTCTCCCATTTCGCTTGAGGAATAGGGAGAGGTTGTAGCAACCCTGCAGGGTGTGACTGCTCACCCTTGTTCCTCTGGCATGTGTCACACTCCCTGACATGCCTCGGAACATCATCCTTAAGGCCCCTCCATGCAAAACGCTCTTTGATGGCCCTATACGTCTTTGTGAACCCCTGGTGCCCTGCTAGTGGTGACTCATGGGCAGCCTATAAAATCTATCCCTCATATGGGAGTAGGGCACAAAGTAAATCCAGTCTCTGAAATAAATCACCTCATTCATCACCCTGCACCAGTCATCTATCACCTCCCCATCAAGGACCTCACATGCAAACTGGTCCTTGGAGTACTCCACCAGTAACTGCGCCCTCCAATGCGAGGCAATGCTCATCAATGAAAAGGTAGCCAGTCTCCTGGACAACGCATTTGCCACCGCGTTGTGCTTCCCTTTGACATACTCAATGTCAAAGTCGTATGCTTGGAGCTTGCTCACCCACTTTTGATGCCTCTCCTCCAACTGCTTTTGCTACAAGAGAATTTGAGGCTGTTGTGATCTGTCTTGACCCTGAACCGGTTACCCACCAAGTACTGTCTGAACTTGGCCAGCGCATGCATGATGGCTAGCGTCTCCTTATCATATATGGAGTACACCATCTCGTGGGGCAACAACTTCTGACTCTCAAAGGGTATCGGGTGCCCTCCCTGCATCAAAACCATGCTTACACCCTCCGGATGCATCACACTCCAGCACAAAGGGCTGGGTGAAATCTAGAAGTGCTATTACAAGACAACTGCTTATGACATGTTTGAGGCAATCAAAAGCCTCATGCAGTGTAGTTCTCCACTCAAAGGCCCCCTTCTTCGTCAGATTGGTGAGGGGAGCTGCCAACTCAGAGAAGCCCTTTACGAACTTCCTGTAGTAAGTGCAGATGCCCACAAATCCCCTCAACTCTATCACATTCCGGGGCTTTGGCCAATCCCAGATGACCCTAATCTTCTCCTCATGGACCCTCACACCATCCTCCTCAATGATGTGCCCTAGGTAGAGCATCTTTGTCAAGCCAAACTCGCACTTAGACAGTTTCGCATAGAATTTTTGCTCCTCTAAAATGTGCAACACCATCTCTGAGTGTTGCAAGTACTCCTCCCATGTCCGTCTGTAAATCAAGATGTGATAAAAAATACCAACACAAACTTCCGCAGTTGTCCACGAAACACATGGTTCATGCAGGACTGGAAAGTGGTTGGGGCATTGTTTAGACCGAAAGGCATAATCAGGAACTAGAATTGCACATAATGACACCTGAAAGCAGTCTTAGGGACATCCTGGTCCCTCATCCTGATCAAGTGGTACCCTGAGCATTAATCAATCTTGGTGAAGAACTTCGCCCCCCTCGGCTCGTCCATCAGCTCATATATGCATGGAATAGGGTAGAGGTTCTTCATGGCCTTCTTGTTAAAGGCCCGGTAGTCAATGCACATCTGTAGGGACCCATCCTTCTTCTTCACCAAAACAACTAATGAAGCAAAAAGGGTTGGAGCTAGGCTTGATGTTCCCAAGTGCCAACAGCTCATGAATAGCCCTCTCTCTCTCATCGCAGTATGCCTTGGGATGTCGATAAGGGGTAGTAATCACGGCCTGTACCCTCGGCTCATGGTATGCTCAAACCCCTGGTCAGGTGGTTGACACAGCACTATGTCTCCAAACACTACTAGGTATTTGTCCAAAATGGACTGTATATCCGGGTGCAGTGGCTTGGGCTGACCCCCAGCCTCATAAATCCTCAGCTCCATAACCCACTCAATGTCCTCGTGTCTTAGATCCACCTCCATCCTGTGGGCCGAAATAGTCTGTGGAGCATAAGAGGGCATACCCTGTAGCAAAACTGGTTTTCCATTAGGCCCTATGAACTCCATCTCCAGCTTCCTCCAATCAGTAGTGACTTTACCAAGCGAGTAGAGCCACTAGACACCCATCACCACATTGGTGTCCAGCACATCCACCATGAAGAAGTGATTTGTCATTGAGTAGTTCCTAACACTAGAACATAGCGTGTGCATTGCATGGTCCTGTCCCCTAGCACTAGAATCGAAAAGCCCTCAAACTCCTCGGTTGTGATACCCCTCCTCTGGACCATCTGTGCATCAATGAAATTATGGGTGGCCCCACTGTCTACTGAAACCGAGACACGCTGCCCTTTGCAGTACCCTAGATCCTCATGGTAAAAAATTTGGGTACCCCACATAGAGATGCAAGGACTCCTCCTGATGGAGCGAAAGGAGCTCCCCCTGGTGGAGGTGGTGATGGTGGCCCCCTCTCTGCCTACACTGCGCTATCATCTCCACCCAACTCCAAATCCACATCATCCTCCACATCACTGTCAAAGAAGACCTCAATGTAGTGGGCCTTGCCCGCTACGCAATTATGGCCTGGAGCTCATGGTTGCTTACTGGTAAAACACAACTTACTCCTTTGGAGGTCTCTCCGAGTCTCCTCATCCAACTGTCCACGCCCTTGGTTAGCTCTCAGTGGTGGAGCTCTAATGTCTCTTCCCCTCTGCTAGAAGCCCTATCTAGGTGGTAGTGGTGCTCTAAACCTCGGTAGGGCATCCTACAAATTGCTGGCCCGCCCCCCTACATCCTGCAAGGCAGTGGGTCTATGCGGTACCCTAGATCCTCATGGTAAAAAATTTGGGTACCCCACATAGAGATGCAAGGACCCCTCCTGATGGAGCGAAAGGAGCTCCCCCTGGTGGAGGTGGTGATGGTGGCCCCCTCTCTGCCTACACTGCGCTATCATCTCCACCCATCTCCAAATCCACATCATCCTCCACATCACTGTCAAAGAAGACCTCAATGTAGTGGGCCTTGCCCGCTACGTAATTATGGCCTGGAGCTCATGGTTGCTAACAGGTAAAACACAACTTACTCCTTCGGAGGTCTCTCCGAGTCTCCTCATCCAACTGTCCACGCCCTTGGTTAGCTCTCGGTGGTGGAGCTCTAATGTCTCTTCCCCTCTGCTAGAAGCCCTATCTAGGTGGTAATGGTGCTCTAAACCTCGGTAGGGCATCCTACAAATTGCTGGCCCGCCCCACTACATCCTGCAAGGTAGTGGGTCTATTGGACTTAACGAGTCCCTTCAATGGCTCTGCTAGCCCCTCTAGAAACATGAAGACCCTCCTGGACTCCGATAAATCTAGCACTATCATTAACAGAATCAGAAACTCCGCAATGTAAGCCTCAGCGTTCCCGGTCTACTTGAGCCTTGTCAGCTACCCAAAGTGCTCCTCTGGATCCTTCCTCTCAAAGAGTTCCAACGCTCTTTTGGTGAAATCCTCGTAGGTTGTCACTTCGACATGTCCCATTGTGGTTAGCCCATGGAACCACCAATCATGGGCTTCCCCCTCCCAATGTAGCAAGGTAATTTTTATTGCCTCACCCTTCATCATCTGATTTAGCTGGAAGTAGACATCCATCTTCTCTACCCACACTCTAGCTGAGCTCTTAGAAGAGCCATCAAAAGTTGGGAGAAACAATCTCCCCACAGTACACTGCAAAGCTATCCCCTGCATGTAGTTTCCCACACTCCATCCCTTGGTCCTATTATTGGCCTTCAACTGGAAAATGTCCCTGAAAGTGATAACTTCCATGAACTCGGGTCCATAGGACTAGTACTCCAAGAAGTAGTCACCCATAGGCCACTCCTCCTGCCCTTGTTTCCCACCAGCTCTAGATGTCAAGAATGTTGGAATAGTGGATCTAGGTGGTGTGTTGGGAATAACAGGCATGTTGGGTTTAAGGGATGCGTGGTGCTGCGAAGTACTGAAGCCTTCACCCGGCTGGAATTCCCCTTGAATTCCCTTACCCTTGTTGTTGCCACAATTTTGCTACCTTAGTTCCTCAATACTCTTGGACAGGTCTTGTACTACCTTCAACAAATGATGAGAAAACTCCTCCCACTTATCTCATCTATCTCCCTCATTCTCTGCCATGCTTGTTTCCACAACCTCCAGTTCAGTTATCACGGGATCTCGAGTAATCTGCAACTACCTTTCTCGATCCCTGTACCTCTATCTCTGGTAAATCACGTTTTACCTATCCTTTGGTGTAATAGACTGCGATGCTCCCACAAGCTGAGCCAAGTCTATGAGCTCTCATACCACTATAATATTCCGAGGGAGCTTTTACAATAAATAATAAAGCATATATAGACATAAAAAACACGAAAATTAAACACATGAATCAATCCATGAAATTACACCAAAAACTGTGTTGCTGAGCCATTTTATTATAATATGAATAGGGTACAATGAGGTGCTAGAAAGAGTTCACCTGGGCTTGCTCAGGGTAAGCTAGCTAATCCCAAATGAATAATAAGAAGTCCCTCTCAAATCTGTTGTTGCTCTCTGCTGGCTCTGCACTAAACTGCATAGAAATACACTGCTAGTTGTGAAGAACTGCAGCTAGGGCCTCCTCCGGTGCTCAGAAAATTCCAAGAAATTAACCTTGGGCTCTCCACCAAATACCCAAAATAAACCATGAAAGAATTGACCTATGGTTGACTTGGGAATTTTGACCCTCTTTTCCCTCTATGGCTTTGTTGTTGGGTAATTCGACCCACCTGTCAATCCTGGTGCAAATAGCCCCAAAAATAACTGCAATCTCCAAGAAAATAGTCTCTCAAGCTCCTCCTCAATTCTCAGGCCCAAACTCCCTTCACTCCTCAAGTCCCAAGTGTGCCTCCTCCAAGCTCTGCACTGCTGCTAGTGAATCCTCCCCACAAACTCGCACTCCCACTGCTGGAAAAAATTGAAATGGATGGAACTCCCTCCTTGGGCTGGCACTCGAAGTCCACCGAAGCAAGGGTTGAGAATTCCACTCAGAAACACTCATGAGCTAAACAACGCTTCTAGACTTGGCTTAAGCTCAAGCGTGCTATGTCAAAGACAAGTTCTCTCAAAGATGAATGAATGACAAAATGAGTGCCTCTCCTTGCTTTTGTTGAAATGCCTCCAACATGCTCATGTGGGCCCAACTTAATTTCCTCCCACCAAATTTCCTCCAATGCATGCGTATTCTCCATGTGTGCCGCAATTTTCCATGGGTGACCCCCACGCTCCACTAGTGGCTCAATATTTCCTTTCCATCTCTAATGTTTGGGGCTTGCTTCAGTCAAAATTCAATGTGCGGCCTCCAAACCCACATTTCCTAAGTGCAAACATGAGTTAAGACAAAATTTACCAAAATTGATATTTCGCTTAGCAATAATGCTAAATGGGAACGTCACATAAAAGCATAGCATGGCCACAAGCAAGAAACAAAAGAAAAAGAATATTATAAAATGCAAAAGATGGTCCGGCATTTAATAGAGCACATGGGAAAAAGCCGAGCATGAGCTCTAACCCTTATTATGGCCATCACCTTAGTTCTTAGGGCCCTATGAGAGCCCCCAAATCATTGAGGAAACCATGCATGTCCCAACCCCTAGCGGGCAATGAACAACCCCGCCTTAAAGGGGTTATAATTGATTATATCATACACAACATGCTCTCATTTCTTGGAGCCTCGACCAACGATACAAAGAAAAATCAAGAAAAGGCAAAAGGAAAATAAAGAAGGGTGGCAAAACAAAGGACGGGGTAACTCATGTATCCATGATTGCTCCTTCCGACATCTATACACCCAAATAATCATCATTGTCATCCTTGAACCCATGCCATTTGGCCTTGGGACCCTTGTGTCCCCGTCCATTCATCATCATTCACATGACACTTATCAATTAAAAGATGTACCAAGGACTTGCCTTTCCCCTTAGAAACTAGGAACACCTAATAGGGTTGTTTATTACCCACTCCTACCTAGGGAGGTAACACTAAATTTTGAAAGGAAGCCCACTGTGAAATCTCAATGTGCCCTTGATAAACAAGCTTGGTTAACTTAGATGTACCAATGAATTATTGTACCTAATTGTGAGGATGTGCATTGTATATTATATGTAATTGGCAGGTGATTTCATCATGGGTTGGGCATCTAAAGTGGTACCCAAGACCACCAAACGATCATATTAACACCCTTGGGTGAAGTGTTGAGAGCCATGGGACTCCTATCATGTGTAGAGCATCATTCCATGCCGTGGGCGCCCTCAACACCTTTAGCAGTCTGCTCATTGCCCTACATTATTCATGAGATGATGTGCTTGGACCAGTGTGCCTCGACAAGCTTAGCATTATATGGCCCAGAGGAGGTTTGTCTCATCCCTTGAGACATGGGAGGACAAGCATCATAATTAGAGCCCTCAGTACAGGGGCATTACAAGCTTTTCTATCATCAGGGGACCCATGAGACCAATTTCTGTGTCCCAAACTCACTTTGGGGTCCCACATGATGACTTCCATGGAGGGTAAGGAGCCATCCCCCTGTCCATGATTTATGGAGCCCTCTCACACACTTCGACACCAAGAGGACTCAACGTGGCCCTCCAACGGCCTTACATCAACATGATGTCATCAATTTGGCTAGTTATTGGATGGTTATTTCATAATTTGTAAAAGTTACTAGATCGGCTTATGACCAAGGCATGTATTTTGCACATTTTTATAATGTTAGGGCCCTGTTGACGGTGCTGGACCCGCCAACATTCAGGGGATCTCCCTGATATGAAGTCCCAACTAGACCTCACACCATTTGGTGTAGGAGTCCCATCCAGTACGATGGCCCAGTTGCCATTATCTTAAAGATATGTCTTAGCTCTTGCTTGTCAGCACATGAGAGAGGTCTGCTTTGTCTTCGAACATCGAGGTTCGCGTGCTTGGTGAATGCTTTGTTGTTACTTGTGTCAAAGCTCGTTCACTGCAGAGGGAGAGGGTGGAAGTGAGTCTCAGGTTGAAAGGGAATAATCCCAACCCTGCTAGAGAGACACAACACAACAGGACATGCACAACGTCCGGCGGAGTAGTCCACACGCATGTGGCAGTCACAAACACAAGGTGAACAGATAGCACGTACAACACCCAGCGAAATAGTCCACACAAGTGCGACGAGCATTATAACAAGTTTACAAGAATGAATCTGTCAAGTGTTTGGCGGGACAGCCCACACGGCCGAGACAGCGTTAGCAACTGATACAACACATTTCCAACAGCATATGTACTAAAACAACCTAAATAGTTCAACTGTCTTAACACAGGTTAAAGCAACATGTATTACAAATGTCCAAAGAATAGTCTTACAAACAATTACAATACATGTGTGAAAACGTGCTGGTCTGTTAACAGGCTTTTGAATTAAGCGAAAGTTCCAAGACACATCCCTACACCATTACATCACTAACCCTAATAGCGGGGCGTTGGAGCCATTGCTCGCTCCTCAAAGAAAAGATTACAGACTCTCAAGGCTATGTGGGAGGAGCCAAGGTGAAAAGCCTTTTGCATGTACAAATGAGGGGTATTTATAGCCAAGGGTAAAACTAGCCCTTGTGACTGTTCGACTTCCCTCATGACTGTTTGACTTACATGACTCTTCAACTTTACATGACTTTTCAAATTTACATGTGGGTCTCTTGGACTTCCATGTTACATTACATTGATTACAACAGTGCGGCCCACAATAGTGATGTGGCCGAGATGACTCATGACATGACTCGACACGACAGAGCTGGTGTGTTCATGTTGCTACTGGTGTGCATGTTGAGTTACAGTGCTACTGAGTGATGGATTTCCTCTTGGTGCATCATAGCTTCAACTCTGCATGACAAGGTGTGTAGAGTCTTCGATGTTCTTGGTGTTCGCTTGATGTTGCATGTGCATGTCGCTCCTTCGCTTGTACTTTGGCATGCTTCATATGTTCGTCCGTTCACGAACATATCTCCTCGCATGCATTCCTTGTTCTTCCGTTCATAAAACACCCTCATTCGTCCATTCACGAACAAATCTCCTCGCATTATCTCCCTGTTCATCACGTTCGTCGTCACATTGTGTCTCATCCATGTACCTGTATCTGTAATCACTCATGACGAGAAGACATCAAATCTAGAAATATCCTAGTCTACCATGATGCGTTGTCATTCGATTTCTGATGCAAGTGACCGGCAGAGAGGACAAGGCTTTGAAACTACGCAAGGCAGATTTCAAATCGGGATGCGGGCTCCGAGCACTGCCAATGAAAATTGCGCAGAGGTCACTAAGAGACTGAGATGGACAATTCGGATCAGCAGTGACTGTCCATGGGATCTGGCTCGACTGGAGGGCAGATCTGCGCAATTTTTTTAGGGAGACAGTGCAAGCAGCAGAGGG
>APFE031377726.1:0-63902 GCA_000404065.3 Pinus taeda
TTTTGGCCTGAATTCTGATATAAACATGGTCCCCAACCTGGTACTCTTTGAACCTTCTTTTCCGATCGGCAAAATTTTTCTGTCTATCTTGAGCAGCTTTCAAATTAACATGCACCCTTTTCACCATATCTTCCATTTCCTTAAGCATTTCAGGTCCTAGACTCAATCTATCTTCGGGCCCTCCCGAGTTGGAGGGTGTACGACATTTCCGGCCATACATAACCTCAAATGGGCTCATTTGCGTCGAGGTGTGATACCCATTGTTATACGCGAATTTCACCAGATGTAAATACTCTTCCCACAATGTAGGTTGTTGCATGACATAAGCTCTTAACATGTCCTCTACCACTTGGTTCACTCGTTCCGTCTGTCCATCAGTTTGAGGATGGTATGCTGTGCTGAAGTTCAACTGAGTTCCTATATCAGCAAATAGTGTTTTCCAAAAAGCTGATGTGAACTTCACATCACGATCGGAAATTATCATTTTTGGAAGTCCATGTAACTTGAACACATTCTGCATAAAAATATGAGCAGTTTGTGCAACTTTATACATGGATTATACAAGTATAAAATGTGCAGCTTTACTCAACTTGTCTACTACCACCATAATCGAATCGTTGTTTCTCTTTGTCTTAGGTAACCCACTAATAAAATCCATGGAAATGATTTCCCATTTCCATTCTGGGATAGGTAATGGTTGTAACAATCCTGCTGAATGCTGGTGCTCTGCTTTAATCTGCTGGCACTCCAAACACCGCGCGAAGTACTCAGCAATGCTCTTCTTCATTCCTGGCCAAAAATAATCTTTCTGAATTGCAGTAATCATTTTATGGTAACCTGGGTGACCCGCATAATGGCTGATATGGAATTCATCCATAATCAGATTTTTAATTCTGTTTTAGTTGGGTACATATAACCTTTGCTTGAAATATATCATCCCTGCATCATCTAACTCATATCCTTGTTGGCTTTTCTAGCTGGCGGACTGCTGTATTTGCAGTTTTAGTTGCTGATATTCAGCATCTTGGTCTGATGCTTCCTTTATCATCTCCAAAAATGGACTTTTCCATCCACTAATGGAAATTTCGTACAAATTTTGTACTTTCCAACTTAAGGCATCTGCCACTCAGTTTTCTTTTCCCTGCAAATGCTTTATATCAAAATCAAAGTCGCTTAAGAAGTCCACCCACTGTGCTTGTCTAGCGTTTAAAGTAGGCTGGCTAAAATAGTTGGTTAAACTATGGCGGTCGGTGAGCCGCAAGAATTTCCTGCCCATAAGATAATGCCGCCACATTTTTAAGGCATGTATGACGACAGCCAACTCCAAATCATAAGCAGAGTATTTATGTTCATGCTCTTTTAATTTTCGAGACTCGTATGCAACCACTTTGCCTTCTTGCATCAAAAATCCTCCTAGTCCCTCTTTGCTTGCGTCTGTACATACCACATAATCCTTATCAGGATCAGCTATACTCAAAATAGGTGCTGTGGTGAGTAGGTGTTTCAATTGCTCGAAGATTTTCTGGAAGCTTGGGGTCCAATGAAACACTTTCCCCTTTTTCTGTAATGAAGTAATGGGAAAAGCCACTTTAGAAAAGCCTTCCACAAACCTCCTATAATATCCAGCTAATCCCATGAAGGATCGGACATGCGCTACATCTTTTGGTATAGGCCACTCCATTATGGCCTTTATCTTTTCCGGGTCCACCGCAATTCCATCCTTTGTAATTTCGTGACCGAAATATTGGATTTTTTCTTTAAAGAAATCACACTTACTAAACTTAGCGTATAACTGATGTTCTCGAAGGGTCTGTAATACCACTCTGAGATGTTCATGGTGTTCCTCTATGGTGCGGGAATATATTAATATGTCATCAATAAATATCAGCACGAATCGATCCAGATAACGATGAAAAATGTTGTTCATTAAACACATGAAAGTTGCAGGGGTGTTGGTTAACCCGAACAGCAAGACCACAAATTTGTAATGACCATACCTTGTTCTAAAAGCTATTTTAGCGATATCTTCTTCTTTAATTCGGATCTGATGGTAGCCTAATCGCAGATCAATCTTAGAGAACACTGTTGCACCTTTCACTTGATCAAACAGTTCATCGATCCGAGGTAAAGGATATTTATTTTTGATGGTCAACTTATTCAACTGTCGGTAATCAATGCACATCCGAAGGGTTCTGTCCTTTTTCTTGACAAATAGTACTGGGGTTCCCCATGGAGACGCGCTAGGACGAATGTAGTCTTTATCTAGTAGCTCCTGCAACTGCATTTTTAATTATGTCAGTTTGGGTACACTCATTCTATAGGGTGCCCGTGACACTGGTGCTGCACCCGGTACCAACTCAATGGTAAAGTCTATGTTTCTTTTTGGCGGTAGTCCAGGAATTTCTCCCAGGAATACATCTGTGAATTCTCGTATTACAGGAATATTGTCCAAAGTAGTTGTTTTATCCTTAGAATCCGCATAACCCACCTGAATGGCATAGACCTGGCACCCTTTCCGTATACATTTTACTAGTTGGGTTGCGGTTATGGGTTGAACCTGTACGGGTCGTTTAATTCCCTGCATTTCTTTCTTGGTTCCATGTTGATCTCTAAAGTAGATAATCTTGGTTTTACAATCAACTAATGACCAATGCTTTTCCAACCAGTCCATACTGATTAGAATGTCATAGGAACCAAGGGGAAGCACGTTCAAGTCAGCCATTACTGGCTGACCTACTATAGTGAAGGAGCAGTCATTAACTTTGGCTATCACTCGCCTTTTGGCTCCTGTAGCTAATTGTACCAGCCATGGATTTTTAAATTTAACAGATTGTAAATTACAACATTCCACCACCTTTGGGCTCACATAACTTAGTGTAGCCCCGAGGTCAATTAAAATAGCTATAGTAAGGTCTGAGATTTTACCTTTGAATTCGATCATGGTTGGTTGATATTCTGCTTGCCGGTCTTCCAAAGCCGCATTAATCCTGGGTACACTACGTCCAACTTCGCCGACTATTGAGGCTTCGTGAATTTGGGATAACTGTTCAGTCCCCTTCCGCTGTTGACAATTTTTAATGTAATGGGGTCCCCCACAACCCCAGCACTGCATCGGGGGCATTGCTTCCCCTTCCCTGTCCATCCTTGCATGTTGTTCGCTGACTTTGGACTCATTTGCAGTCCTAAATTTGGACGTAGTTCTTGCTGTAATTATGCTGTTTGATCCTTTGCCATTCCCCTTACTTCCACTGCTGCGATTTCCTTTGTTGTTTCCAATTGATTTAAAGCTCTTTTTCTCATTCCATTTTTTGCCAGCAGCTTCCCCTTTTTGCTTACTTTGTTGATAACAGATTCTAGCCTTACAGATTACCTCGTCCATTGACTTTGGATTATCGAATTCAATCCTCTCCCGCATATATGGTGGTAAGATGCTAACAAATCGCTGCACCTTCGCCTTTTCCTCCCTTATATATGGCACGTAGCGGAGTAAGGAAGTAAAACGGGTGATGAATTCATCCATAGTCTGCTGCCCCAATCGCAAATCATGAAACTGTCTTGCCTTTTCATTGTAGAAGTGCTCAGTTAAATATCTCTCCTTAAAATACCTTTGAAAATTATCCCAAGTAATGGTCTGCTCAGTAACTCCTTTTACAATCTTCACTTCCTCCCACCATAAGGTGGCCTTTCCCTGTAATTGAAAAATAACCAATCATGCTTTAAGATTGTGGTCATATTCATAAACTTGAAAATACTTGTTCATGTTGATTAACCATGCTTCAGCTGCTTCTTCTTGTTCTCCGTCAAAATGTGGTGGTTTAATCTTGCAGAATTCCCCTTGCAATTCCACCCTTTGTCTTTTCGAGGTTTGTTGTTCAAATGCATTACCTGAACGTTCCTCCTGCTCCTTCGATCTTTCAGGGGGTATATGGTGGTTCTGTTCTTCAGACATTCTCTGTTGTTCCGTGCTAGGATTAACTGGTGGTTGATTTTGTCTGTCGGATAAACTTTTCAAGATTCTTTCTTGTTCCATCGTTAATCGGGCATTGTCTTCTCGTAGTCGAGCCCAAGGATAATTTTAGGGGCGAATGTTCGCCCTTTGGCGAAATTAAGGGGTTTTAAATTTTTAGTGGGCGAACATTTTGTATCATAGTACATTTTTACAAATCACCTCAAATAGCCCACCTTATATTAAGGGAGGGGGTTAAAAAGGTAAATTTAGCCCTTGAAATTAGGAGTTACAACCTTCCATTCGCCCATTTTGAAGAATAGGTTTTACTTAAGTGAATCCATTCGCCCATTTTCAAGAATAGGTTTTATTTAAGTGAATCCTATGGGCCAAATACCATATTTATAAAAGAGGTATGTAAATTAATAAAAATATAAATAAATGAGAAGTATGGTAAATAAATAAAACATTTTTTATATTTACTCCATAAGTCACCTTATACACATGCAAGGGTGTAAACAAAAATATAAGTAAAGTGGAGGTATGGTAAATAAATAAAACGTCTTTTTATACTTACTCAAAAGTATGGTAAATAAATAAAAATATAAATAAACTAAACATATGGTAAATAAATAAAACATCTATTTAGTCCATAACCCTCGTTCTATTTATGAAGGCTCAAGAAAGAGGTTTTATTTAAGTGAATCCTATGGGCCAAATACCATATTTGTAAAAGAGGTTTGGTAAATTAATAAAAATATAAATATAAATAAACGAGAGGTATGGTAAACAAATAAAACATTTTTTTATATTTACTCCATAAGTCACCTTATATTTACGAACACTCAAAAAATGGGTTATATTTAGGTGAAACCTATGGGAAAAATACTATGGGACAAATACCATGGACTAGATTGTTATTAATACCATGCAAAAAAACCATTATTAACCCTAATATTAGAATTAATAAAAATATGGCACATGGTATTGACCCATGGTATTCACCAAAATGGCACATGGTATTGACCCATGGTATTCACCATGGTAGTGAAAGACTTGCCAAGATATTACAAGATTTTAATTGAGTAAAATATTCGCCATGCCTGGTGAGAGATTCGCCAAAAAATTATATATACATATTATATTATTGATAAAATTGCCTTCCATTTTTCCTATATACCATGGAGATTCGCCCATTTATTATATTTATAAATTTAGGGGGGGTTCTTAAAATTTTCCCTGGTCGAGCCATCTCGTTCTTAAGCTCCTGTACCGTTTCCAGAATTTCTTGATTTGTAATTCTGGCCTCTTCCCCAAGTTGTACCCACAGTTCAGGATTATTTTCGGGGCGAGGTGCTCCATGTCCCATCACAGGTCATCGAGATGTATTATCTGCCCTCCTCATGCTGCAGTTCCCAGAACTGCTGATCCTATACTTCATCATAAAAATTTAAAGGGTAATAATGAGAAAGACCTTGACATACTACTAAATGTTTATATATTTTATACAGTGTCTCTATATGACATTTCTATCTTACCCAGAGGCCTCAGTTCTGTAACTGGGCTCTGATACCACATGTCACAACCCCGTAATCCAAAGTAAATAAATATAACACTGGTAATTTTTTTTTATATTTAATTTTACATATTAAGGATGGGTACGATAGTTGAACCCATCGCCCATAGCGGAACTTAATGTGTATATATTTTAATACACCTACCAATCCATTGGCGATGGTGGAATTAATATGTACATTATTTTTTTAAAACACTCGCCACCCTCGACGTATGAATTAATCGTATACAGCACGATTACGCTGACAACGAGCCATTAATGGATCCTGTCTCTTTAATGCTGATTGTCTGAGAAGTGGACAGCTAGACCTGCCTCGATACATTCAACCTACGAGCTGGATATTGATCTCGGGAGTAGGTAGCAGGAATAATTACTGCAGGCAAGGACGCGACCTCCTCGGGATTACTGATTTGATTAACGACGGAGATTCAATCCCTCCATCGAATGGTGATGGTTTTGCTTGCCAGCTATACAGGCAGCATTTTAGGGTTTGTGAAACTCATTTGATAGAGGGAGGGTTATCTTTTGAGGGCTCTGCTATGCTGCATTCGGTTATGGTGATCGGTCCTCAGACGTCTACCACAGATTTCAGTGTTAAGATTTGTGTATGCCTTTTTGTGCCTGAAGGCGATGCGGACTCCCGGCGTCCTGCCCTGAGCCCTACTCATTTTATCAGGTAACCCATCTTTGTTTCACTGTGATTTGGTAATAGAATTTACAGTGCTCTGTTAAATTTACTCCCGGATTGATTTTCTCATCCGTATCGGTTGTTTGAACAGGGTTTGGTGATCTACGCGATGGCAGGGGACTACAACACCATTACTCCAGAAGGAACTATTCTACAAGTAAGAGATTTGATCCCTGGAAAGGAATCTAGATGAATAAGACAGGTGCCGGATGCGAGCTTTAATTTTTATCTTTTCCTGTCAGGTGGTTTTCCATTTTCTATTGGAAGCATGAATCGTTCTAGTACTTCCTGACGAAGGAAGCCTTCCATAGTTCGATGCCATGGCTCTGCCCTTATGAGTCCTTAAGCAAGACTCCCAATCTTTTATTGTTACATGATAGTTGTATTTTTCTTGATGTATAAGCTCCTGGTTAATTGTTTTCTCTCTTGTTCTGTATAGAAGATTTACTTGGCGAGCCGCTGGGTTTCTAACTCAGCCCGGCTGCGCCTTTTCAGAAGCATTTTAATATATGTAAGAATATTTATATATTTGGTTGTTCAATACTGTGTATAGCTCAGCTCCGAGGGGATATTTGGGTTTTTGAGTTCTTTCCTTTTTATGTATAAACTCTGTGACTTCAGTTTACCCTAACGACCCTGTCGAGTTCCGGCAAGGGTTTGTTTATCTATTATTCATTGCATGATTTTACATTGGGAGTTGGATGTATTTGAACTGCTGTTACATATACTTATATTTATCTGTTAATCGTTGCATATTTTTTTCACTGAAACTTGAATGTATATTCTTCCTCGAACTGCTGTTACATATGCATATATTATCCGTGGTTTTTATCCTTAACGTGCTCGGTGCTCGAGAACATTAGGTTACATTTCATCGTTTCTGTTCATATGTCAATGGTCTCATTTGCTTGATTCATTTAATAAATTCCCGTAATTGTAGCTTCCATGGGTTTCGCTATTGAATATACCTAGTCTATATGTTCGCGGATTTCTCTTTTATAGACAGTTTAACTCTAGAATTTACATAGTTTCCACATGTTGTTTATCCCGGACCATTTCGAAGTATTCTCTGAATGTTTACGAACCTCATTCGAGCTTCCATTGTTTTTACATTTGAATAAATCTTGACCCTTTAACTAAGGGTTTATAAATGGACTTGTTGGTTGCTATGGCTTATTACAACACTGTTGTATAGTTACGTTGTCTTTCTACTATCGCAGAGGAGAAAGTAATGCTTATTTTTCAGTGTAAATCCTCTGTTGGTTCGGTTACTGTATGGAGAATCATTCACACACAGAACCCAGAAATCTTGTCATTATTTATTATTGTTCTGCCCAGTTCATCTGTTATCATTTTCTTTATTTATTTATTTCGTTACAGATATGAATTTGATGGCTCCTTTCTTCTTTCTTTAACATGGAGACTTACTGTTCCCTTTTAATATTTTGTGCAGGTTTCTAAGGGGTTTCGGTATTTGAACGAATACCCAAAACCAACCTAACCCAGACAGTCCTCTATTCAGGTTTAATTAAATGACCTAAGTCATTCGAATCTAATTTAATTTCTTCATTCCAGACAGAATATAATTGTTCTTTTTTTGATATACCGGAACTATTTGTCAGAACACTCTGCTTCTTAATTTACAGCCTAAATGATACTTCTAAAGAATGTGGAAGTTTCTCAGAAATATGAAAACTGTAGCTGTACTTACCTATACTACCACGCTTATAGTCTCCTGTACTTCTCCAGAATGGAGAGAATTGATCTGTTGCTTGTTCTCCTCCCAACCACGAGATTAGTCAACCAGACTGAATCTCCCCCCAAGCTCATTTGCCAGACCACTGCCTTCGGCAAATATAATGCACCACTTGTGTCTGCGCTATTTGGTCCTCACCAGACTTAGCACTGTCTATTTTCTCCTTCAGTGCCTTTCTTTTCCTGTCTGTTCCTTAACAACCCGGGCCTTTTCCTTTTCCCATATTTTCTATGGGAAGAGGAAAAGCAGTTAGGGGTTTCCCCTTACTTGCTGGCAACTGTTTTTTTTAATCTGGTAAGAAAAGAGAATAACTTTCTCATAGAAAGTTACTATATGTAATTTACTCAATCCATATTCAACTTTTGAATTAATAATATTCTAATCATTTTTAAGAAAACAATAATCTTTGTTCCATATTTTACCTACAATGGTAACCACTGAAGATTTATTCACATAAATTGTCGAGTCATTACAATTATTCATCACAGAGTTAAAGTATAACTATAACCAACTACTTTTAAACATAAATGTACTTCATTTTATTGAGAGTATAGTGAGTTAGAGTTTTTCTTATATTTTATTTTTACAATCACATTCACACTCGAATCACTAGTTATGTTAGTAGGGGCTATTATTCTTTTGTGGGTATTAACATAAAGATTAAAGTATATTTGGATCTTGTATATTGTTGTAGGTCATTTCTTTTAATCAAAGTTAATGTTATTTTATATAGAGACACTTGTATCATAAAAATAATTTAAATAAATAACTATCTTAAAATTATTTGATTTATTAATAAACATTTCAAAAAAATGCAAAAGAAATAAAAGATTATTTGATTTGTTAATAAACATTTAAAAAAATGCAAAAGAAATAAAATATTGTAAATCAATACTAGTATGAAGACTTTTTAATTTATTTTGTTTTTAATTTAAAAAAAAACATGAATTACTAATCAATATTCACTAACACAATGAATACAAAGTTTTTCATGAGAAAACAAAAATGGAAAAGTTACATGTTTTTTTTTTTTGTTTTTTTTTTTTTTTTTTTGTTTTGTTTGTTTTTTTTTTTTTTTCCTTGAGTAAATACTGATCTATTTATATTAAAAAAACCGGAAAATATGTGCAAAGAGGATTAAACCTCTGAGAGTGCCGTAGCAACTCACTCGCTGTTCCTTCTGCCATGAAGAACGTTGAACATTATATGAAGAACTAGAACAGACTTATATGAAACAAGAAGTAAACCTTACAGGCCTGAAAAGTGGGCTAATTGCCTGATTACAACAAGGATAACATAATCGATAGCTGGGCATTAGCTAAATTGACAAAAAACTTTACTTCTGGACTGCCGCAAGCTGGCTGGATTCGTTGCCAAACCTCCATATGCTGATCCAAGAGAACTGGAAACCAAGACAGAGCATATACCCTGACGCAACAAAACCTGGACTGACACTTACTTGGGTTCCCCCGACCCTTGCTCATTATCCTTGTCTGGCACGCGCTCCCAAGTAACCTCCACACCATCCTCGACCTCCATTGGATTTCCCCCCGGAGGAAGCTTGAGATACAAGATATTTGCAAAAGTGTTATCAGGCTCGCCTTCCATGGTATTCTCCCGAGACGAGGCCCGCCTAATTCTTGCCATATCCTGAGAATCCCCTGCCTGCTCCTCTGAAGGAGCATGTGTGCTCTCATCCTCCAGCCTGCTCTGCGACGAATCGACCAAAGGAGAAGGCGATTGCTCCTTAGAAGCTGCCTCTGGGCTAACAATCTCCTCATCTTCCTCCGAGAAGATGACAGTAACCAAAGCTGAAATAAGAGATTTATTTAACGTGCTTTTAAATTTAAATCTAGCAGATTGCACTAAATTATTAATTGAGGGACCAGACTCTTCAGATGTTGGCGAAGGAGGCGAGGCTATGGCGAGTGGTGATATGCGACGAGGAGCTGGGCTGCCTCGTCCTTCTGACCCTCCCCGGAGACCCAAATTGCGCCCTCGTCTGGGAGTTCCCCTTAGACGAGGAGCCATATGCATGTACTGGTGCGAGACGAATAAGCTTTAAGACAGGGGGTGATATGACAGAGACTGAAGGCTGGTGGGAACCCAGAATGAAAACCAGACAGAACCCATGATATAGACTCTGAACCCACCAGCTAAGGCTTCGACAAGATTACAATGTTTATCCACAGCTGTGTAAGTCCAGCTCTCTATCCAGGCGACTACATCAGGTAGGGAAGCTAAAACTGGAACACAGACAGGTCTGATAAGCTCGACACAAAAGGAGAAGGTAGAATTGAATTCCTTACCGACTGCTTCAAACCACCTCAAGGACTTCCAAGGCTACTCCATCTGAGGACAAGGCCGCTTCTCTCGAGCTCCAAGCGACCAGAGACAGCCTTTGCAACATTCCTTGAGCACAGACGAGCCAGCAACAACAACATCCTCTGAGCACGAGCTCTCATTCTGCATCCATGATAGGACTGGGAAGAATGTCCATTGAACCAGACTCGCCATCCTAATATCTCCCTGTGGCGTACCTTGGGACTGCGACTACAATAAATGGCATTGAACGCCTTTCATTTCGCCTTGTTTAATAGCCATCAGATCGCTCCTATTCACCTGCCAGCTGCCTGCTACGCGTGGCTGTTTCATAACTGCCATTAAACACTATTACGATCACCCGCATCCAGATGGAAAAGTTACATATTATAGTATTAAAAGTAATATTTTATAATGGTAAATGAAACCCAATTCTTCACCCTATCGTACTATTATTCAACATTAACACTCTTAATAAAATAATATTTAAAACTGAGAAAAATAACTTAACCATATACCATTAACTCCTCATTCACTTTTAGAGTTTTCTTCACTTTCCATTGTCTATATGTAGACCTTCACATTACGATAATATTCAATGTCGTTACCAAAAACTCAAATGCATATCTCCCTCTCTTATTTGGATGGATATAGTGTGATTGTTTAACTTTTGATCCTCCATTTAACATAGGGCATATTTCGGATTTCATATTTAACATGATTTTTCATGATGAAAGATAATAGTTTGTAATTTTAGTTCAAAATTAATGCACTCTTATGATGATTTATTAATTCCAAATTATGAAGGAAATGCAATAAAATATAAATTTAAATCCAAGACATATAGATATAGGAAAACATGACTATGATTAATAAATGAAAAATGTTAGATCTATTTACACAAATAATAAAAGCAAATTAGCTAGAGGATGGTAGCTTGTATATGAGAAGAGTTGTGATAGGTAAGCACTTTCATTCATTATGTTACAATGAGGCTCTGACACCTTTTTATCATGATGAAACAATGATTAACCCTAAACATCTAAAACCCTAACTTTAGGAGATGAAGAGCCAAAGGTTTATGGGCCTTGATGGGGTAAGTTGGAATTTAAACTTAGTGGTTTGTAACTTTGGCATATGACTTTAGTTTGAAACACACTGTAGGCCGTTGGAAAGGTATATTGAAGGAGTACAAATTATAACTCCTGACGGATCTCATGGTTTTCATTGGCTTATTCCCCAAAAAAAGTTGTTAATTAACCCTAAAAATGGCCGCTGAAGTAAAGGATTTGAAAACTGCTAAAAATAGAAAACTACCACTATAAGAAACTATATGGTTTTCATTGGCTTATTCCCCCAAATAAAGTTTTTTAGGGACCCTAAATATGGCTCCTGAAGTTAAGGACTGCTAAAAATAGAATACTACCACGACAAGAAACTATGCTACTAAATGAGAAATTGTTTTGTGATTTAGGTGGACTAGGTGGGTGGCCATCTATATCTATCATATTAATGGGAGGTAAGAACATAGGTTAAACCATTTACATATATATAACAATTGTTTGTATGGAAATTTAATGATGTTTGAAGCACTAATGACAAAAGTTTGTTTTATGAACAAGATAGGGGATAAGAAAGGCTTGTCATACCAAGTCCACAAAAGGAACCATTCAATGAACTATTTCCATGGAATTGTCTTTTTCATTCACTAATACTCACTCTAGTCCACCTTCCAATCCCATCTATTATGTTGTTTCTATTCCCACAAATGGAATCCTAAAAATGGAATTTCCACATAACAAATTTCTTCATTATAGAAGTGTTGCTCTAGAAAATGGTCCTCAAAACAAAAAATCTGTTATTTAAATCAACTTTAAAAGAAAAATCATAATTCAAGATGATAATGTCCATCATATGGATGAATAGCTTTAGGCAGAAAGAAAGAAAATTACTTTTTATAATTATCTTTTTTAAAAATATATTTATATATCTACTAAAATTGAAGTATAGATAATTGTTAAATATAAATTTTAAAAACAACATTTCTTAAAAAAAAAAAAAAAAAAAAACAAACAAACAAACAAACAACATATTTTATGTAATTTCAATTAAAGTTTTCATGTAATTTCAAATGGATCTCTTTGGAGATGAATTAAAAATATACACACTATGCGATTATTCTATGTGGAATTTAATTTCATCCTTAGACTTAAAATTTAAATAAATATATCAAAATAATGAATAATATGATGAAAAGATTTTTTTGTTTGTTTTTAAATTGTAATTTTTCTCATTATTAATTTTAAATATAAAATGAGTATAATATATTAAACATGAATTTTATGTGACAAGTTGTTAGCTATGGATAGAACAAGAGAAGAGGGAGATTAAATATCTTGAAATGCAAGCCTCTTCAAAATTTTTTAATTAGAAATAAGCTTTGCACCTCAAGAAACTTAACCTTTCTCACTACTTACTAAATCTCTCATTATATATACCATCCCCTTAGGAACTTCGATTGTGTTTTCACATCTAACCACTTTACTAGATTTCAAAAAAACTGATGGAAATACATACCTAACAAAGAGCCAAAATATAGAATAATAAGACTAAATATTTTAATTCATATAGGTATTGGAATATTTACAATGTCAGCATTTAATTTTTTTCATTAATATATTTAATTTTAAATACATTAATAATATTCAATTCTTCATATAAAAATACTTTATTTATGATTCACATTAAACTTTTTTTATTATCAATATGTTTTAAATGCTACATATCAATTTAGTATTAATAATTTATATCAATTTTATAGTAAGAATTGAATGAATTACCCACTTCCTTATTAGGAAAGTAATTGAATAATTTTACTTTTATTACTTGCTCTCTTTGGACATTGAGATATTTTATTATGGTCAACATTAAAATAATATTTTCACTTTATATCTCATATTAAAATAATCTATTTAAATCATATATTACAATAATTTTTAAAGTGTAACAATCATACATCTTCCTCTCAATTAAAATTGAAAAGTGCATATATAGGAGTTTTCTTACATTTAATTTTATTCTCTATCTTTAAAATTGATAAAAAAAAATTATGTTACTTAACATAAACATTTAAATATTTTATTTATAGATAACAATGAGAATGACAAATAACAAAGTAAAAGTGTTTTTTTAATCGTTTTAATTAAAATAACCAAATATATATTATTTTTTGTTTTTTTTTATCATCAACATTAATTTTATATTTAGAAATATTTTATTTTTTAATTATTTATTGATTTTAATTAAATAATACAACTAAAAATAATATTTATTATTAAAATATTAGTTTCTAGATAATATATAATATATATAATAATTAAATTAAAAAAAAAAATATCAGTTAATCCAAAAAAATTAAACCTTAAGTCTCTTACATCTCTTACTTTATATAATACTTCATGGCATCGCAATCTCCCCTTATTAATCTCCCCATGAGCGATCAAAATAGACAAATTAAGAACAATATAATCAATGCAAAATATTATATAAACATCAATACTATATATAAAAAAAAAGATATGAAAAAACATATGCATATAATGTAAGAGATTTAGCGCAACAAAGGTGACTATGTATTTATAAAAATTTATTTATTTATATCATAATTAAAGTGGTCCGCCCGGGTGTAGATTGTATTTTAAAACTACTTTTGTGAGCTAAAAGTTTGTGTTTATTTGAATTCAATGAAATAGGTTCACGCCTTATGTGTAGAATTATTTGGTAGGAAGGGATTATTAATGGTTAATTTTATGTGGTGCAGTTTTTTTTTAATCTAAATAATGATAACGAATAAATTTATATGAGTAGATAACGATTAGTAATAATGGTCACTAATTGTCTCCAGAATTAGATTGATAATTCAAATTTAATAATTTTTTATGTATAAAATAATATACAAATTTTGTGTTTTTGTTTTTTATCTAATAAGAGTTTTGAGTAGCTCTTAGTACGATTAGATTTTTAATTGTCTCCACAATTAGATTGATAATTTAAATTTAATAAATTTTCACAATATGTATAAAATAATATATAAATTTTATGTTTTTGTTTCTTATCTAATAAGAATTTTGAGTAGCTCTTAGTACGACTAGATTTTTATTGACATTGTTTCGAATCAATAACCTTTATAGCATGAAAAGCTTTAACAAAAAACATATAACTATGTTCCATAATCTTTATACCACTAAATGCCCTCAAAAAAAATAACTATTATTATTATTATACATCTTATGAAATTAAATAAATAAATATACCAAAAAAAAATACATAATATCATGCTTTATGCTTTATATAATAAGGCAATAAAATTTATATATTATGCAATTTAAAAATTAAAAACTCAAATAGTATAATCAAATATATTAATTAAAGTCATAAAATATATAATATTAAATAACCAAGTACATTATAGTAAACTAATATTATAAATATAGTTATATTACTTTCGGTTCATATGTTATATTATAACACAATTTATTAAAAATAAATGGAGTTTTATAATATAATAAAATCTAAGTAAATTTAAATAATATTAAAATAAAATATAATATATTACGATACGCGTTATTAATTGTTATAGGTTTATCGTTAATATTAACCTATATTTTTTTTATTAATGTAAGTTTTTAAAATAACATATCTCAATTAAACACAAAAAAGATGACATATCTCTTTCTCACTAATTTGTAATTTCAGTATTATTTTTTGTTGTCATGTGTAATTTTCATATTGAGTAATGAAGCAATCAAACATCTTCTTTTCACTGAAAAGAAAGTATATATATGAGATTTTTTTTCCTAATTTTTTATCTCTCCCATAAATTTGATGTAAAATTTAAATAGAAATTAAAGTATTTTATTGATAACATTAAAAGGTATATATATATAAATAATATTTCTTAATTTCTTGATATAAGTGTTATTTTATTAATTTTAAATATAGCATTACAGGACAACATCTTCCCATGCTAAGTTATATGGTGGTTATTTGCCCAATATTTAAGACTAACATTAAAATATTTATATTTTTTTAGTATTATTTTTTTATTGGTTAATCTAGAAACATTATTATTTTAATTTTAAATTTGATGTCATGAGATAACATCTCCACCATATTAGGTTGCATACCACTTCTTCTTGCAAAAAAAAATAAAAAAAAATATGATATATTAGGACCAATAACACCATTAGATGATAAAAATTCTGAGATTTTGCATTTTTTATGTTTGAAATTTGTCTTTGAATGCATGACCGACCAAGAACTTGATTACGCAAATCACAAATCTTATATTTCAAATTTCAAAAAATCCTTGCAGAATTTCAAACAAAATTTATCGAAAAATATTGCCAAGTCAAAACCTTCCATACTTAAAGTACACTTAGTATGCTAAATCAATATTATAATCATAATTATGCCATAAGGTGTCTCTTTTATAATAAGTTTTCCAAAATTTTAATTTTATTTTCATTAATTATTAGATGGATGGTAGAGATTTAACTTCCGTGGAATATGGTTGTATTTACAAATCAAGAATTAAGATTTATATTCATATTATTTTTTGTAAGTTAAGATAATTTTCATTAAGATAAAAGTTTCACAGCTATCTACGAATTAAAAAATATATATTGGCCTCAATCCGGCTGGAAACCTATTAACCAGAAGTTTTACATTCGCAAAAAGAACCGAGAAAGCCAAAGACAGAACAAGAGGGGACCATAGACGATAAACCCAACAAAATGAGCACACATCCTCCTGTCACCAAGTATAAGAAGAATTTACTGGGGTAGAATTTACCAGGCTAGAACCTAGAGGTGGTGGTTGCGGAAAATTGCACTGAATGTGTCATTTCTTATGCTCAAGACGAACATCTAGATAATTTAGATGAGCCCCCAATCACACCAAACTATTCTACATTTTCCACTAGTTTATTTGTACATCATTAAGAAGGGATATAATCTCGTTATAGTCATCGTGTTTCTTCTTAAGAGCCTAAACTAGCAAAAGCCTTTAGTTGTTGGTGTGCGTTTGGTAACTAGTGTGAGACTTTTCAATAAGCTATGAGTCGGAGTGAGATTGCCTTTCCCTCTCTAAAATTTACATTAGTCTTTGTATACGAGATTGGGTGCTAGGAGAAGTCACAATTTGGAAGGCGATAGTGGTGTCCTACGCCTAAACCTCAGCTCAGGAGAGATTAGGTTGGCCACGGCTAGATTACTCACGTTCCCCCATTCCTCGGTGACTATGTCCTCGAGAACGTGGCATGTTAGACAACACTCCAAATAGCCTCCGAACATGGTATGGGTTTGCACAAAACTCAAGTTTTGAGGACAATTCGTCACAAGTATCACTACATCCAGCCATGGGTTAACACATCCAATAAGTCTTGTAACACCAACGAACCACTTAGACTCTTGTATGAAGAGTCCCACCTGGATGCCGAAAACACATAAGGAATGATGAGACTAAGCCTAGACTCGTTGCAGAGGAACGTACCCCAAATGAACAAAGGGTAAATGTGGCACCCCGACTAGAACCTAGAAAAAAAATTGAGCATTAACCTTAGAGTTAGGCTAGAGAGAGAGTTTGTGGGCAGATAGACCCTAGTCGTATACCCATTGCACGCTTGAAACCATACGAAATGTAGATGAATAAAAATGGTGACAAACCAGAAAAATCGAGAAGAAGAGTTACATGGTGTCGCTACCTAGAAATCACCCAACCATTAAACTCCACAACAAATTCCCTCTCATACAGACAGAGACCATAATAGAAAAGACCGCTTCAAAGATAGGGAGACAAGACCAGTATCCCTGTGACCATCGAAACCTATGAACCTTTCTCCACCACAACCCATTGACACGTTGATACATTAATAGTAATAAATTCGCACATATTCGTGCATGGCAATACGTACGATGCCACTGCCCACCTTCATCACTTTGGAAGTCAGTGGGGTGGCAGGAATCCCTACTACCCGAAAACTCTCTCACTATTCCTGTCCATTCTGATCATTCTCATCACTTTCAAGGAAGATTTATTTTAAATTAATTTATTTTAAATTAATAAATTAAAAAAATTATAATAACAAATGTTATATTAAATTTATATTAAACTTGTGGTATGTATATGTATAAGTCATGGTATTGATTCATAGTATGTAACAAAGCCATATCAAAATTAAGTATTTATATAATAAAATAGAAGTGAATACCCATAATTAAGAATATTGTTACATATTTTTTAAATATATATATGTCTAACTCATATGTTAAGTCATTTCAATAATAATAATAATATTTAAATTAAAGATACTATTTAGTTCAATTACTATGTTTTTTTTTTTTAATCTAATAAATGTGAAATGTGTCATGATTAAGTGTTTTGGTGCATATTAGAAATTGATGCTTATTTATATTTACCAGTGATCTAATATATATTACTGCACTAATTAAATTAATTTTTAATATAAAGGAAAAACAAAATTATTAAGTCTAATTTATAAATAAAATAGCTTTTTTCATTAAATTCACCAAAATCACAATACAATTTCAAGAATTGTTATTGTTTAAAATCCATTTTTAAATGCTTAAATAAATTAGTAACCTGAAAAAGCGTAGAGAAACTCAAATTACTCCGGATTAAACCATTTAAATTCGAGAGCATTCTAACAAATTCTCCTAGTATTTCAGGTTTTGCTGGAGCGAAAATTCATATTAAAGAATAAATCTGGTATCACTTGGTATTTTCACCACAAGGTCATGAACGTTCACGAATTGCAGAATCTTGGGGCCAATCTCGCCGTACCGCACTTTGAGGGCCGCATTTCCCACCTGTGATTGGTATTTTTGAACAACATTCATAATAGCAGCGATTTAGTTAAAGCTCATAACCAGAATACTGCATCTGCTATGTCCAGTTATGGTTAAGCTGAGCTCCTCTCCCTTTCATTTTTAACAAGTCTTGCAAATTATACGGTACAGACCTAGACGATATAACCTATTATGAAAGTGGGCAAATTTGAAATCGAAATTAAAACAACCTAATTCGAAGCTGGACAAATTTGAAAACAAACGTGTGGTTGCGCAAACTCGCAAATTTGAAAACTAACCTGGGAATTGAACGAGCACAAATATTAAATCGAACATGGGCTCTACCTCATCCCTCCTAAGTGCGATGATTTTTTTAGAGCCTGAAATTATAGCAGGCTTTAATTATGTTGCACAGCTTTGTAGGAATCGATTTCTTGAACTTTTGAGTTCAAACTATTGAATTATGTCGGACTATGTAAGCGTCGGTCATTAAATTATGGTTACCCAATAATAAGTGTCTAGGTTACCAAGTTTGTTCGGGGGTTAAATTCCATGATCATAAATTCTACTTCAGTGAATTCGATCTAGGTCAATTTTAAAGTAGTCTCAAAGCTATAGATATATTGAACTTAGTGAGATGGTTGAGGTGGAAACTTTTATATTGAACTTAGTTAGATGTTTGAGGTGGGAACTTTTACATTGAACTTACTTAGATATTTGAGGTGGACACTTTACTTATTAGGGATTAGAAAAAAACAAAGAGTGGGGTTTTTTAGTCTGATTTATCTTAGTTAAATGTTTTGGTGGACATTTTACTTATTATTACTAATTAGAAAACAAACAAATAATGAGAGTGAATGTGGGTCCATAAATTTGTAAGGCATAAGAGTAATGTTCAAAATTTTCTTTTTAGCTAATAAAATAAAGTGTTGTAAAGAAAAAAATTATTAAATTAATAATTAGACTATGAAATGGTGAAAATAAATTGAATATACTAGTCGAAACTATTATAAAAAATTAAAAAGATTATTAGAATTTTAATGAATAAAATGTCAAAATTAATGAAACAATGAAAAAGGAAAAATAATAAAAAAGGGATTTTGTTTGGAGAATAATTTCGGCAAAATTAAATAAATAAAATAATTAAATAAAATTTAGGTCTCTCCCCGTGGGCCTGGTCAAACCTAGTTGTTAGTTGTCCAGTTAACCATTACTCAGTCAATTATAGTTGTTAGATATTAGAATGGCCCTGCTATCTCTATTTAACTCATCGCTCAGATTGGATCTTCAACTTGTCTCGACGATGAACCACACTGGTTGGTTCGAAACGCTTCGACAAATGATTTTTTATGTGATTTTGCTGAAATTATTCTCCAAACAAGATTATGGATCACAGAAGTCTGAATTCCTTAAAAAAGGGATTTGTTAGATAAAAGAAAAGAGATTAATAGAAGTATGGATTTACATGGAATATTATATTAATATATATTGTAAATTATTAATGCATCGATACCATATTATATTACATTAATTAATTCCACATGATACCAGATATATGATTGTTAATATTAGATAATTATACATGATGTATCATTTATGATGAATGAATGAATTAAATTATTATTAAAAAACAAAGAGATAAGAAAAATGAAACTAGGAGGAAGGAGGGAAAAAAGGGTTTGAGAGGAAAAAGGGAAAGAATGGGGAGAAGATGTGATTATAAGAAGATTATAAAGTGGGTTTATAGAAAATAAGTTTTCAAGAGTGGCTAAGTTTGTAGCAATCTTCTCTATTGAAGTTGTTGATGTGCCTTTTGATCTCTAAAGATTCCTTGGTGATTTGACTATTGTGAAAAGGTATGCAAACAAGGATTCGGGCTTGGTGAAAACAAATAAGATGTTTGATGTTGAAGGAGTGCTCAATGATGAAAGATTTGGCCACACGATAATGGTTGTTATCTGCCATGTGCTCCTTAAGGCTGGTTGTGATTAGCCAACGTATTTGGCCAATGTAAGACTTTGTGCATGAACAACAAATTTTGTAGACACCTGATCCTTGCATGGGATTTGCCTTATCTTTGGAAAATTGAAAAATCTTCCTGAGTGTTTCACGGGGTTTGAAAATATTTAACGTTTTTCTTGGCCAAAATCTTGGCAATGATATCAATGGTTCCTTTAATGTAAGGGAGATAGATCTAGCCAATGGGATCAGAGGGATTAGAGAGACTGAATTTGGGGTGAGAGGCTGCCTAGACTACTTTACATATTTGAAACGAAGAGTGGCCATCGGTTTAGACAACTTAGTTCAAGCAGTAGTTTTTTGAACAAAGGAACTAGGGAGCAAATATTTTTGTGGCCTGGAAGATAAGAGGTTTTAGGACTCTAGATTTTTTAGAGAGGTTATGGTGAGAATGGAATTTTATTAATTTTGACCCTTTTATTCATTAAAATTATATTAATCCTTCTAATTTCCTCTTTTTATCTATTTTGACTAGTATATTCAATTAAAAATTTTAATCCTTTTCACCATTTCATTATCCAATTAATAATTTAATAATCCTTTGTTTTTCAACATTTATTTTATTAGTTAAAAGGAAATTTTTGAACGTTACGCTTATGCCTTACAAATTTTCATTTAGTGTCAGATCAACATTCACTCTCATCATCTATTTTCTTTCTAGTCTGTGATGATGGGTGGAGTGTCCAATCAAAACATCAGATAGGGTAAACATTTACACATAATTTTTCAAAATCTCTATCAATATGTAAGTAATAATATTTCCTTTATATTACTTTTACAAAGAAATAGATAACAATTCTCTATGTGTTACTCGTTTATCACTTGGAAAATCATATTAATAGTATAGGTTCATAATATTGTCTTTACAAATTGCAAAATCTATATGTTTTTCATTTAGAATGTAAAAAAAATGAATAGAAATACTATGCCGACAATTGACAACGAGACCAACAAAATTTCCATCATAGAAGACCATAACATAAAAACTGGCTTTCATGATCATATTGGCCTGAGGGAGAGTCAAACTATATTTATGGAAGAGGTTAAATGTCTTCATCGGGAAGTGAAGGAAAGGTTTTCTAGTTTTTCAATGAGCACAATAACCTTTTTGTTCAACCTTTCCTCTTTGTCCATCATCTTTACAATATACCAATATTTTTTGATGTGTTTGAAGGATCTCTGAGAGTTTTAATGTGCCAATATAGATTTACTATTTGCATATATGAAGTATGAAGAGACTTAGTAGAATTACCAATCTCTAGGATCCAATTCCTTGTGTCCCCGTCAACTTGATAATGCAGGATAAATTTGCAACTATTATTTAAACTCTTCTTGAATCATAGAGATTCTTCTATCAACTTATTTAGGTATTACCTCCATAAATCTGATTATGCAATGACAACAAATAACTTGAGCCTGAGGTTAAGTGCAATAATCTGAAACTTTAATTTCAAAAAATATTGTGAACTATTATTTAAATTAAGGAACCTAAATGGGTGGTAGACATTATAATAAATATTGCAGATAATTTTATTTTAGTATAACAAATAAACAAATACAGGTTGATGAGTGAGGTTAATGAGTATGGATTGTTATTTTATAGAAGGAATTCTGCTTGAATGATGACAAGCTATGAAAGGCAAATGAGAAGTCTAAGAAATCCAATTCTCTAAAAAGGAAATTTAGATGGTGACAAAAATAAGACTTTAAGGGCCACCTAGAATAGAGGGGACATGACCTAATGGTCTAAAAAGTCCTAGGAAATAAATAATTGTTAGCGGGAGGTTTTTTGCATGTTATGAGACCAGGAGGGGTTAAGGCTAACTGCATAAATACCCAAGGAAATGGAAGGATTCTCTAGTTGTGGGAGCATAGGTAGATGTGCTGGGAAAATATTTTTCTATCTGTGAATTCCACCATATATTACTTGAAAGTGAAATATGTAGAGTGAATAACAGGGATATGTGAGGAAGTCACTTCTATAAAATCATAACCCACACTTAGGGGTGTCTCAATAAATAGATTTGGCTTATTGATTGACTATAAATGGGTGGAAAATCACTCATCAACCTGTATCATCCAACTGGTTGTAATTTCATCCAACCTTAATGCATGTGTTTTAGTAGTGGTGTAATTCATTACTATTGATGTTCCCTGTAAGAAATATGGAATAGTATACTAATTCATTAGAAATGTTAATTTGTTTTGTGAATTTTTCATATAAAATATATTGAATATATTATTGATAAGACTATTTTCCTTTTTAAGTATTTAGGAAAAAACATAATATCTTTCCAACTTAAATGATAATTATTAGAATTGTTCTAGATAAGCTTAATGTTCCACCTAAGAATTGCATTTATATTTTATTTTCTATGAGTTACCAAGATTAACAACAATATGGATAAGTGTTAAGTTCTCTAATATACTATATAACTGCTAATTAATGGTTCACCATAGTAATGCTAAGAGTAATGATGAGGAATGGCAGATCGAAAGGGTTAAGTAGAATGTACAATGCCAAGAAAATGAATTACCTCCTACATAATAGGAAATACCCAGATAGACTTATAGGGAAATTATTCAAAGTTTGTAACCGTGTAAACCTTCCCTCACCAACCATCAAGAAATAATATCCAAGGCTGGAACAGTGCAAAAGAATGACCATGTGGTCTACTATTGGGGGAGAATGTAAGAGAATAACTTGTAATGTTTCTTTGCATCTCTTCAAGGAAACTAGATTCATTAGATTGTTAATTAAAATGAATTATCATATTAATAGAATCCTTTGGCCATGAAAGGAATCAGGGATATTGAAGCCCCTTTATGCTAGTCCTGGACAAGTGACTGGTTCTCCTTCCCTTTTGTTCCACCTTCCTTTCTAAAAAACAAAGACAAAAGTACACCTACCTACCTCAAACAAAGAAACCTCTATGACTAGTGAGGCCATAGGTAAACCTGATGCAAATATGAGGTAGTAGATTAAGCAGCAAGCTTGCTGAGGATAATAGATGTCAACACCATAACACAAATAAATTAACTATTACATCTTGAATACCATAAAAGAAGAGAACTAAGCATAAGGATAAACGTGTGATGTTGCCTACAGGAACCAAGAATCAAAATAAGCCTTTGAGTGCCTCAATAATTGGACAGTTACAACCCTTGAGCTTGGGATTCTTAGGAAAGGCAGATTTCCTATGGGATATGTGTTTCAATTATCAAGTAAGGACTTGGTGAGGGTAAGTCTATTTCATCATTAATCACCCAAAATAAAAGAAAATGCAATAGGTATATACCAAAAGTTTTAGTGACAACGGAAAGGAAAGAAAACATGTGTAACACAAGAAAAACATGATCAAGGCCTACCAATACTATTACTATCAATATCTAATGGAAAGAAAAAGAAAAATCATAACCCAAATAAGAGGCCAAATTGGAAAGTGCTAACATTAAAAAACAATATATGCATTCATATTAGAAGCTCTTTATATTTAAAGCATTGTAACAATGTCAAGATTTTATCATGGCGAAATCATGGGGGTAGGTTATGATACGCTTACCCTATCCACTACCGGAAAAGTTCATAGAATAATCCATTAATAAACAACAATATGAAATTGTGAAAGAAACTAATTGTCTTTCCATTTCCCCAAGGGAATTGTTAAAATTTTACAATTACAAATAACTTGCATCTTATGGTATTAACCCTCTCCTAGGCATTACATTATAGACCAAAGAAGTTTGGTAAACACCTAATAACCATGTAAACCATAGATATATGAAAATTAAGTTATATTCAAGCAATGTGAACTGGAATAGTGTAAGAAGATGCATGCAAATTTAGCAAGGGAAGAGGGTAGACCTCCTCTCATCATCATGCCAAGAAAAAAATTTCAGGAAGCAGGTCCACAAACGACTTACCTCCTCTTCTCGGCCTATATCTTAGAGATAAGACTTCTACCTCCAAATGGTGATCCTTATGCCCAAACCACACTAGATAGAAGTTAGGGCACTGGAAAAGAAGCAACGAAATAGAGAAAAAAAGAAACATAAATAGATAAACAATGACAATGGAGATACTTTGTACTATCTCCCATTTCCCTCAAATTCTCTACACAGTGTAGGGTAAACATTGTCAAGACAAACTACATTTCATATAAATGAGAAAATTAATATGGGTACTCTGATATGGAGACACTTAGACTTTCAGAGTGTCGTAGGGGAAGGAGGAGAAAAAAGATAACAAAAAAGAGGAAAATGGATGCAGGCATTCTGTAATACAATGAAATACATACAATGAAAGACTATCACAATGAAAACACTACAACCATAACTCCAAAGGGGTATGTTTGAACTCCAATTCTGGACTATCCGTCAAGAAACCAAATCCACCATCCACATGTCAACTACCCTTGCTCGAGCCTTGAATCAACTTTCTTCAGCTCGACAAAATGGCACTCCTAATTCTATGGAAACATCATGTTACGAAAATAAGCAGGATTGTTGTCGGATCATGATCCAATGATCCAAATAAACTAAGCACGTGACTAGGGTGCTAGGTAAGGAGGGTTTAAACCCAAACATGATGCCAAATGTTGATCGTTGAACATGTAGACCCTAGTAAAAATCAATCGTGATGGAACAAAACTGGGCAGGGACACACCATGCGAAAGTGGGGTCAACCTAAGACCTTCTTTGACATGGCTCAATGAGTCACCAAATGACTCGATAGACCATGTGGCATGTCCACCTTTACAAGGAAAAGAGAGTCAACCACAACCTTTAATAAAATTTGGATAAGGACACTCATAAGCAACTATAATGTGTTCAAGTTAATACTGATATATTGGATTAACGTGCTTATGGTGGTCTCAAGACTTTGACTTGAGCATTTACATGGTGTATGAGTCGATGAATGTGGATATGCCACACATCAGATTTATTGTTTATAGAGAGAGATTTTACATTAAGAGGATGAGGGTTGATGAGTTTTGTGACCGAGAGTAATTACTAACCTAATATAGAAAAAAGGTTACCAGTATGAATTTAGACCTCGTATAAGGTTGTTATGGAAAATTAGGGATAAGCTAGATCCAAATAGAAGAATGAGTCGCATATACAAAATTACATAGAAATCATGCTAGATAGCCCAAGAACCACTAGAAGCCATAGAAGAGGGAAGATAAACTAGAATCCAATGAAACACAATAAAATGCAGAGGATAATGACTGAAAAAATTGATATTGAAAGGCTAGTGAATAGAGAAATTACAACCAAATTAAATATGATAGTCATATTCCTAATACCAGAGAAAGTGAAGATGAGAATAACCAATTTTCGTGTGAGAGCCACGATTAACCTAGAGATCAAGGTCATTATTACCTATAACTCTACATTGAGCTAACAACCTAACACTTAAGACAACTTTTACTAAGATTAAAATAAACACCAACAAAAGAACCAAAAAAGTTAGAGAGGATTAATGTTTAACATACTTTGCGCTAAAGAAAAATTAAACCATAACCTATCATACTGAAGTGGAACAATTACTAATATATATCATCTACACCAATTCCAATTCTTCTTAACCACTCTATATCATAATTTTACATAACTTTCACATATTTCGAATAATTGTACTTAAACCCAACTTAAATACAATTTACATAATGTCCTTCCAAAATTTTCTCCAAATTTTCCCATACATTAACCACCATAACAAAAAAATCCTCCCATAATCTAATCTCAAATACTCTATTTACTAATATATCATCTACCCCAAGTACTCGCCTACTTACTAATATATCATCTACCCCAATGTCATTCTTCGCAACCATCCTATATCATAATTTGAAGTAACCTTCGCAGATTTCCTATAATTATAATTACAACTCACTTAAAAGAAATTTATAAAATATATTTTCTAGATCACCCATACATTAACCACCATAATACCAAAAACCTCCCACTATCTAATCTCAAATATTCCCATACGTGCAAGTATGAGCTTAATATTGGACCGCCTAATAAAACATTCAAACTCATATTAAAGTTTCATATGATTTCCACGTTAAATACCCTCTGTAAAAGGATTCCTCAAATATATATATATATATCTATATATATATATAATAAATAATAAATAAAATCATAAATAATAAATAATATATATATAAAATAACAAAAATCATAAATATATATATATATATATATATATATATATATATATAATAAAAATAAAAATCATAAAATAAAATATAAAACATATAAATCGGGAAAACATCTTCAATAAAAGCTTCTGTAAAATAAAGTTTAAAATACTAAGAAAAAACAATTTTTTAAAAATATAAAATGAATTTTTATATTATTTGAATTTTAACATATATATAATATAAATTAATAAAAAAATTGAAAATTTTTTAGATGTTTATGGCTTAATATAAATATTTTTGACTAATTTTAAAATTATAATAATTAATATTTATTTGAAAACTAATATACTATATAATATTAATTAATAAAATAAAAATAAAATTGAAATTTTAGATGGCTTATCGTTGAATAGAATGGTACACATTTAACAGTTTAGTTTAATTTATAGAGTAATATTTTTTTAAGTGGAATTTATTGAAATATGGAAAGATAATTTCAAGTTATTTTATTGTTTAAAATATGTTTTTTTTTTTTATGTATGAATGGGTTCAATACTTGAAAATTTCTTTGGTCAATGCAGATTAAACAATTAAAAATCAAAATTTTAAAAATCTCTAGAATTTTAATTAAAATTAATCGAAAAAAATGTTATCTAAAAACTATTTCATCTCTCACTTAAACTATATCCAATGTAAATTTTTTTTTTATTTAATAATATTTACAATTATAAATTCACACTAAAAATAAATAAAATTATTAATTTGTATAAATGTAAAATTAAAATATGAACATTAATCATTTCAATATTTTTTCTAAAATTTATAAAGAATTAAACTAATAAATTAGATATTTGTAACCTACATTTTATAGATATAATAACTTTGGAAAGGATAAATAACAATTTAAATAGAGAAAAATAAAATATATTTAAATTATTTCTTATAAATATTTAAGAGGAATCATGTAGTTATTAGTAACTCGTTTTACACTTAGTTAATAATAAATTGATGGGGTTTTATGACCTCTTGCGCTCCTTAAAAATGTCAATGTGATTTCAACCTTTCTTTAAATAGGTTCATAAAGGAGTTGTCTTTAGTGAGGCTTTTTAGACTTTCATCCTTGAAAAAATTGAGGTGAAATCTTGATTTGTGTTATTTAAAGTGGCTTTTTAAGTGTATATATGGATTTAGCGCCTTGAAAAACCCCTATGACACTTTGATTGTGCAGGGGTTACCCATCAAGCTTATAATTTCTCAAAAGTCCTACCGCATTTTAGAGAAATTGGACCAGAAAACCCACCAGAAAAGCTTCCTAAAAATCTCACTTCGATGGTGCAAGGTTACACATCGAGCTTGTGAATTTTTTAAATTCCTTCTTCATTTTAGAGAAATTAGACTAGAAAAACCCACTAGAAAAGCTTCCAAAAAGTCTCATTAAAGACAACTTGGGAAATTTAAACCTTGGATCTCTCAATTTTCACAAATTATACATTAGGTTGATTATCATTATTAATATTGCAAATTAAAACTTTTATATAACATTTTTTAATCTAATTTATTTATTAAAATATTTCAATTTAATATATAAAAATATTTTATTTTTCAAATATTCAAATTATATTTTTTATTTCTTATAAGTGTTTATAAGTTTTAATAAGGGTTCACTAAAACTAATATGGCCTGTGCAAACCTAACAAAATAAATGCATGGTATATGAGAATTTAAGAGATTAAAAAACTAATTAAAAATTTTCAACATTGGAGTCAACCATTCAGACTAAAAGCTAATATTTCCTTGTATATTAGCTGGCATGATGATGACAGCAACGAAGGAGAAGCACAGACAATTTAAATAACCAGCGAAATGGTTTCGGCGATCGTTTTGTTCATGCCTCTGACAGATAAAGTCAAAGGCAGCGACTGACAGGTAATCGTGCCGCTCCACTGTAGATAACAGGTGGAGTCATGATTTCCCTATGCACCCAACTGTTGGAAACATCAAAACCTCCGCCTGCACCTATGGAATGAAGAAAGCGAGTTATGAGTTAGCACTGGTGAATGGCGCATACGCCAAAATGAATGCAATGTTTCGCTTACTTTATCAAATGAAAAATACTTGTTATGCAACAATTGGATATCCTAGGGAAACAGGGACGTTTCAATCGGCAAAGTAACAACACTTCCATGATCTACTCCACTGCAACACCCGCAGCAAATAAACACAACAGTTGGAGACATCTTTTCTCCATTAGTCATTTGGTATATGTCTTCTAACTGTTTTTTTCTTTTTCCTCTGCAAATTTTGGTTATTAAAACAAGATTTTCTTAAATATATTAGTGAGTATGAAGGTCAGGTTGATATATGTTTTTTTTATTAATAAAATAAAAATATAAATTATAAAGGTTACCTAAGCCGCATGAAATATTACATAAGCACCAGGGGAGAGTGATGTCGTCCTTAGCATTGTTGATATATGTTTTTTTTATTAATAAAATAAAAATAAAAATTATAAAGGTTACCTAAGCCGCATGAAATATTACATAAGCACCAGGGGAGAGTGATGTCGTCCTTAGCATTGTTGTGTAGCTGGAGACAGAAATGTATCAAACCTTCAGCAGTATTGATTCTTTTCTTCGACATAGTGTTCCTTGCCGAGTTGTTTTCGCTATGGCTATGTTGAAAGGAAACGGTGAGCTTAAGTCAATTGTAGATTCTCAGAATATTTTCGGATCCGATGAATATGGTTCTGTCAAAATATAGACCACGATCATCATCATGTCCGCATCTAGTCTGAATGTGTAAGATCGATGGGGTAGAGTCTGACTGCTTGAATGACGGATGGAATGATGGAAAGTATGCTTCCTTGGTTGAATGACTGATTGACTGACTGATGGGTAGTGGGATTTCTAAATATTCCAAAAATCTGCAATCAACTTAAGAATAGCCGAAAAGAAATATGGTGGAATTATAATTTAAGTTGTTCAATGTGACTAGTAAGATGAAAATGAGTATTTTAATACTAATTACTGATTCCCCAAATATTTAGCAATCAGCAATCTACTTAAGAAAGATTTAGATTTATTTATATTTTTAATGAGAGGTTGTTAGCCGAAAAAAATATTAATAATCTAAACATATAAATCTACTTAAGCTCAGGGGATGAAAATGGGAAATGGACGAAGATCCATTTATATTTCTAATGAGAGGTTGTTAATCGCTAAAATTATAAATAATCAAAACATCTAATCTAAACCTATAAATCTTATAATACTATGATTTCAGCCCTTATATTAGTGCCATTGCCCCGACTAGTATAACTTATATTACTGTTCATTGTCCACAAGTGCCAACTTGTGTTGCCTCATCAAAATACCCTGCAGGGAAAGTGATATGTGGAAGGATGTTTCTGAAACTTAAATCTTTTACCTATATTGGATTTTTCTTCTAAGACTCCATCCAATTTGTTATATTATTAACAATTATGTTATTGTAACTATGCTATTGGGTTTATACAAATTTTAGAATTTGGAATTGCGTTTCACGGAATACTGTGTTTGATCAGGTACAGGAGACAATGCGTAAAATGTTTGAACAGCAGTTGGCAGATGAACGAAATGCACGAGCACAGTCAGAGAGATTTACGTGGAAGAATCCGTGAGCTTGAACAGAAGCCTCATCCTGGCCCAGGCTTTTCCATTTCTGTTAATCTTGATCCCTGTGTGATTACGCAACTGTGATTAATTTTGTTTCTAAAACTTGTAGCAACATATATTATCCAAAGGATTTCGGTGCCTTGTAGAATTTTATTTTTAACATGTTTTGTTTTATTTTATTATTATTGATATTAGATGATGAACTTTAAAAATTATTATTGGTGAAAAATGAATTTTTCTAAATAAAATTATTATTGGAAAATTTTAAATTAGTATCTAATATTAAATAATCTTTCTTTTTAAGTTTTACATCCTTTTTAAATACAATTTTTAAAAATATATTTAATAGTTTTTTAAATTTCAATTTAGTAAAATAATAAATTATTTATAAAAATATTAGATTTAAACTATAAAAATATTTTAATGATTAAACGCATTTTTAAATTTATATTATAAATCATAATGTTGTAGGCTAAAATTTAATCAAATATAATTAAAATATATAATAAAAAAAATGTATACTTTTTCAAACCATTACATGATTGTTTTTTTTAATTAATTTAATTTAATGTTATTATTAAATTAAATGATATAGAAATTAATTTACATTTAAATTTTTATTAATTATTCAAAATAATCCTATATTTATACATGTTATCAAAAACAAGACCACAATGGAAATTCAAAATATCCAAAAACTTCCATAATGAACTTAAAGATTATTGGATTGAGGTTTTTAATTCTATTAATATTAATATTATTGCATTCTTTATAGTTAGGATATTACAGATTTTTAGAAAAAAATTATACCATTTTCTTCATCTCTTTGCATCAATGCATGTGTTTTTCCAATAGTTCTAAAAATAACAAAGTTTTGCTGAATTTTAAACATGTATAATTTTACATAAAATAATCTTATCTAAACATTGTTAAATTAATCCCTTGGTGTTCTTCGTTTTCATTTTTTAACATATTCTTGAATTCTTACTATACTAAAAATTCTAGCACTTTATTGTTGAGGTTGAACACAATGCTGGAAACATTTACTAAAACACTTTTTTAATGGCATAAATGCTATGTACCATATAAACATAGTAGTTCCTTCCAAAGTTCTCATGTTTCTAGTATAATTGTTGCAACCAAAATGTTTTCTATAGCAATAGATTTTGACTCTGACTCTAATTAATCCATGGTAATTAATATATCTTATTTAAGGGATATTTTATTGACTATTTTATTCACGCGTCTGTTCATTCTAATGGCTAACAAATCTAACTACGAGTGGTTATACTCAATTTGCTTATACTCAATTTGCTTTATATTATAATTTTTAATTAATTTAGGGAAATATAAGTCCAATCTTATTTAGAATCTCTAGCAAAGTAAATATGTCATCTACTAATTGATCTTTAAAGAGTTGCAAAAAACTTAGGGACACTAGCAATATTACATAAAATTTATGTTTCTCACACCTTGTTAACATCTTTACCTTTTTTTTTTTCAAAATTAATGTTTATAATCAATTTAGATTCATATTAACTCTTGATCTACCAAATCTGATCCCTCTGTAGACTTGGTAAATCGGAAGTTAAAAATCCATCTAAAATGGTTTTAAAAATAATATAATTTTTATTTTTATTTCATGTCTCAAATAATAAGTATGTTTTTTTTATTTCCTATAAATTCTTATAAAAGTCCACTAAAACTTATACGGTCTGTGCAAACCTAAGAAAATAAATGTATGGTCTATGAGAATTTAAGAGATCAAAAAATTAATTAAACTTTTTTAACATTGGAGTCAACCAGCTAATATTTCCTTGTATATTAGCTGGCATGATAATGAGAGCAACGAGGAGAAGCACAAGCCATTTAAATAACCAGCGAAATGGTTTCGGCGATCGTCTTATTCATGCCTCGGACAGATAAAGTCAAAGGCAGCGACTGACAGGTAATCGTGCCGCTCCACTGTAGATAACAGGTGCAGTCATGATTTCCCTATGCACCCAACTGTTGGAAGCATCAAAACCTCCGCCTGCAACTATGGAATGAAGAAAGTGAGTTATGACTGAGCAGTGGTGAATGCGCGCAAACGCCAAAATGAATGCAATGTTTCGCTTACTTTATCAAATGAAATATACTTGTTATGCAACAATTGGATATCGTATGGAAGAAGGGACGTTTCAATCGGCAAAGTAACAACACTTCCATGATCTACTCCACTGCAACACCAGCAGCAAATAAACACAACAGTTGGAGACATCATTTCTTAGTCATTCGGTATATGTCTTCTAACTGTTTTTATCTTTTTCCTCTGCAAATTTTGGTTATTAAAAGATGATTTTTTTAAATATATTAGTGAGTATGAAGGCGATGTTGATATATGCGTTTTTTATTAAATATTATAATTCAGTATTAAAAAAATAAAAATATTTCAATTCAATTCTCTAAATTATAATTATAATTATAATTATATATATATATATATATATATATATATAATATGATATTATATAATATTATATCTTAAGAAAAAATAATGAATTTTGAGTGACTTTTTAATAAAGAGTAATAATTCACTCAATTCTTAATATGAAAGTAATGCTTAACATTCCAAAAATATTATTACTAATAAAAATATTCAATATAGAACATAAATAAAATATTTAATTATGTAAGGTTAAGTAATATTTATCCTTATTTTAAAATATATTACCAACAAAAAAAAAATTTACAACATTTTTCTCATAGGTTGTAGAGCTTCACACAATTATTTATAACAAGATTAATTGAAAATAAAAAAATAGTATCATCCAAAAGCATTATAGGGCTATTGATAAGGGTGTCGAAGTCTGAATATTTTGTACAATGGCTCCTCCCATCATAATATTGGGCAATTTTCCCATGACATGTAGGGAATGAGGATCTTTCTTTCTTGTACTAGGTCTCCTTACACATAATTCTCATATTACTTTTGAGTTGATATGAGCATCTTTAATTGCTTGGAACAAGAGTAAGTGAACACACACTTTCTTGAGATCAAGTAAGAAATCTAATTTTGCTTGGTAGCACGTTTCTCTAAATCCAACCTTTTAGTGTGACGAGGAACCTAGGGTTCTAGACTAGCTTTATCTATTTCAAAGTCTCGTGAGATTGAAATAGTTCTAGTCCTTCATTGAAAACTTCCTCATTCAAGTCTTTAATTTGCATCGCAGGAGTTACCTTGTTTAAGGTCTCCCTTGATATAAGGTGAATGCCATGATCATCTAGAGAAGACATGGACTAAGTGGGGTAAGAAACAATCCTACTAGCTTGTGTTGGTTGATATTCCTTACAATTACTTGAGTTAGTAATGTGTTGTGTAGGAACCTAAGGTCTATAAGGAGTAAATGTTAATAGTTACATTGGTGGAGAAGGAATAAGTGGAATAAGCAGTTGTAGTAAGGTTTGTTGAGGGCCTCTGAATGATGGATTCATCCACCCCTATTTCCAAGGTTTGTTAGGTGGGGAATCCATCCCTGGTTAAGAAGGAAAGCAACATGGCAAAGAAGAATATTGCATTAAAGGGTTAGCCCAATATGAATTATAATACTATGATTAGTATTGAATCATACCATGAGGTCTTGACTTCAACGAGTACTTCTAAATGATCAAACATAGTTTCTCTAGTTCTTTGGCTCCCTAATAGATAGCTTTTAATTATAAAAAAGATGAATTCTTGTAGCACTCTCTTCATTACATAATGCACAGGCCTCAATATGGTCCAATGAGCATTCCTTCAAAAGGTTCTTTCTTCTACAATTTGGACAAAATATTGCTAATGTCAGTGCTCCATTCTTTGTGCTCATGCACAACATGCCCAATTGGGAAATCAATGATCTAAGTATAAGTATTTTAAAATATTCCAACATAGTTCCAATCTCAACTCTAGTGATTCCTTTACCATCAGCCTTGTGAACTCTCATTAATATGTCTCTCAATTGTTTTCCAATCTTTGAGGTACCTCTATAATATCTCTAATATAACTCAACAATGTCATTCTAAGAATGTCGAGAGACATCACTTACACCAATCAATTTTAGCATCTCAATGCATTCATCCCAAATTCCTCATAGCAGCAATTCACATAGTGTGTCAAGAGCCAAACCTCCCTATCTTTCCCATCGAAAATTGTAGTTAAATCTTTTAGCATAGTTGTCAAGGCTCTCATCTTCATTTTGTGTCATCATGAAGACTTCATCCCTCCCCTCTCTGTATTCACAATAATCTTGGTATTTCTCCAAGAATTTATAGTTCGTCTATGTGTAGGTGTAGATTTTGTTACTACCAAGGCTCATGAATCAACATAGTGCAACATTCATGAGTGTTGTAGGGAAAAGTTCCAATTTTTGGGAATCCATCACATAGTGATAACTTTTGTAGAGAACATCAAATTCAAAGATGAAGATGTTAGGATTCTCTTTTGATAAGCCACGGAACTTAGGAAAGTCCAAGTTTAAAATATTCTTCATCTTGGATCTCTTCACCTAACTATAATATAGGGAATACAAAGGTGGATGTTTCTTCCATGATAGTCTCATGTGCCATATTTTCTTCAGAACTGTCCTCCTATTCTATAGGTGGTCTAGGGGAGTCTTGAAAAATCAACTCTCTTGAATGGGACTAGCTTCTTATTAGACCTTTCTAGAATAGGATTTTGATTCGTGAAGAGGATGAAGCTTATACCATTTCAAGTCCCTAAATAGAGGGTTTAGGATTTTTCTTGGCAAGGGAGTTTATTGTAGCAGTTAAATAGTCTAGTTGATTATGTCCCTTTCTTCTAGTGAATGTCTTGCATTGTTACTCTTATAGGGATTTTTGGTGGAGCTAACAAATCTACCTTGCTAGTCTCCATCTCTATGCATGGAAAATTAAAAATACATTACTTATAAAAGAAATTGTTGAAATCGCATGAGGATAACTCAATTAGTGATCATTGTGCTATGAAGTAGTATATAAAATTTGAGATTCGAGTTTCCAAATCTCTAGTGGCTGAGGACGAACACATTATAATAATAATAATATAATAATAATAATAATAATAATATAATAAATAAATAAAAAATAAACTACAGAAAAAAGCATGAATGAAACACATCACACCTAATAGTTTGAAGTAAATCTATTGATTGAATCAAAAAATAAAAAAACAAATTCACTATTCAAAATTCAAAATTCCTTGAAAATGTCGCCAAAAATGATGGGCTCTTCAATTGCCTCCTAATTACTTAAAAAATAAATGAGAAATTTTACATTTATTTATCAACCCAATTCTTATATGGAACTTATAAAATGTTTCACATTGTACATGTTAGTACAACACAATTAACTATCAATGAGGTTGTAGTATCTTAGATGAGTGTTTCAGAGAAAAACATTAATGTTATTTTACAAATCACCAAGGAAAAGATACCACACTTATATGAAATTAAAGATCAAGCTTGTAGAATTGAAATTAGACACTTCTACCTAGTGGGCCTAGGAAGCTTAATGCTAAGTTAATCTTGATGCCTAGAATAGTGATGCAGATGAAATAGTTGAACATTGATGAAATATAATATATAAATTCCAATCAAACTAAATATATTAAAGACAAGATTATAAATCTAGAAAAGAAATGCAATCCCCAAAAGACAGAGTAAATTACCTTTGGATATTTTAGGAGTTCGTGCATTCTAAAGAAATAGAACTATTTATTAGATTATTAAACAACATAAATAAACATAAATATTTATCTAATTAATGCTTTACATCAAAACAAAGTAATTTATCATAATAATGAGTTGCATCAACATACAAAAAAAAAGTAATTTATCATATTAGGGAATTGTAGCAATGTAAAGAAATTAAGTTACAAAAATATGAATGAAACTAGGAACTAATCTATATGGTTATAGGAAATACTAGACTAAGGAAGGGGCCCTACCTCCTTAGACAAGACATTGTTTATAAAAAAAAGATTGTCTAAGTTACCAACACACCATTCACATAGAGAAGAACACGAAATAGAATATAACTACAAACTTTTATTATTAGGTTATCTTCTTTGTGGTAATCTTTTCTTTGTTGGAAACCATCTACCTATTGGCTTTTTTTTATTAGGGTAGTCAAATGGTCAATGGGAAATATGTTGATGACAACTATGTGATTAGAGGTTGGATGGAGGTGTGTTTCACAAGCTATCCCTAAGTTACAATAGTTACCCTTAACAATAAATTATCATCATGTTGCAGCATCAGACTTAGGCATGTTGAAACGCTGGTTATGTTGTCATTGTCATGTTATCGAAATGGAGTTGTAACATGACATTTTCCATATTGTAGCACCAAAGTTATAGCATTGTCCTCTTTGATGTCATGGTATTGAACCCTATTCATGTTACAAGAATTGGAGTTATAATTATTTCTCTTTAATAGTGTTGTATTAGTGGGAGATGTGATACCTTCTCTTTAGTTGTATTGCGGGCTCCATAGAAAATTCTAGGGGCTAATATTTGCAGGTGGGCTAACTTTCCATGGTTTTTCAAGAAAAAAAAAATATTGGCCAATTTCCCTTTTTTTCTACAATTGATTTGCTCAATTTTTACAATATAAAATTATTTTAAATTCAAAGTTTCCAAAATTATATAGAGATATATATAAAATCATTAGAAATTTGAATATTTTTACAAATATATCAACAAACATTTTATAGTTTACATATTATAGACTATTGAAATTTGCCAAAGTTTCTAAATTTTAAGATAAATTTCCATCCTTAAAATTTTCCCTTGTAGCAATGGCTATTACAACCTCTTGTTGCAACAATAAGGTACTTGGGTGTTGCAATGGTATAAAGGTGTTGTTACAACTCGAAATTTTTGTAGCAACATAAAAAGATATAATAGAAACTATCCTTTACTGCTACTTGACGTATGTCTTCCTAAATTTGCTTGAAAAGATTCTCATAAATTCTTACAAGTTAACACAAAATAGTAAATTACTTCCTAAACACATAAATGAACAAGTTAACACAAAATAGTAAATTACTTCCAAAACACATAAATGAACATTAAAATGGCATACTTGGAAGATAACTATACAACTATACCTTGATAAAAAAAAAATGCATCGATATAAAAAAATCAGTGATATGATAATATGAAAATATGAAAATGGAAAAAGGTTTTGAAAAAAACATGGCAAGAGAATAAACAATATGCTACTTTGGGTTCTGTCAAATAGTAATGATTTTGAGTGGGGAAGATGTGAATATCCTGAGGATTGGGTGTCCAATTTTCTCGGGTATATACGAGTTGGTTTGAATTTGAGAGTGGGATAAAGATTTGGGGTTCATACATATGTGTGATGAGGTGGAACAATCATGTGATGATGTTGAGTAATAGACATGATTTGTGATGGCATATGTAGAAGGGGAATTGGAATGTGGTATGATGTAACCAATGTATTAGCTCGAAAAGGAGTGCAACCAAAGTATGGAACGATCATGCGAGATATGCATAGGCTCGATTATGACTTGTGTGTTGGCCCAAATGACTGGGCATGAGTCGACTGACTTATACGTTGCAAGTTATGTTATATAGTGGGTTGGCCATATTTGAATCGAGGCACACCACGGGGTGCAGGCATGCAAATGGATGTGACAATTTACATAGCACTCATCGGTTCCGTATATATCACTCACAGTACTTTAGTTGAGGCATCACTCGGTGGAGTTTTGGTTGGACAGAGTCTACGGTATAGAACGTGGATGGACCAAGGTTCCTTGTAGATTGGGTATGGAACCAGACTAGAAAACTGGTGGTATTTTTTGCAAATCTATTCCCAATACTAAAACTCTAAAACACAGTATGCATGAAACGAATTTTAAGGTACAAACCATAAGACAAGACGAAACAGTAGAGTTCGAACAAGAGTGTGGTAGAGACTCGCTATTCGGTCGGTCGTGCGTTCCATAGAGATGCCAGGCGTCCTAAAAATTTGATGATTTGACCATTAATCGCAGTTGCATCGTGGATGCCATTTGGGTTATGGAGTACACTAATAATTGTTCGGCCTCGTTGTGGGGAGTCTTATGACGGTTGAGGTGTGTTAATGATGATCCAAAAGGCTTGTCATGTTGTATGTCATCTTTATACATGATTGCGAGCCATGGTTATTGCAGAGGGAAACTACAAGTGTCAAGTTCGCGAAACTATTGTACTCCTACATTTATGTTATGTATTGGGTGTTGCGTAGTAAGCCTCCCATAACACATAATAACTTATAATAACTTGTGTTGTATTGGTGATGTTTTATGTTGTATTTGTACATGATACGAAAAATTGGTTAAGTATAATTTAAGCTAAACTTTTCACTAGAGTAGAGGTATACTCTCGGGCTGAGTAGAACAAATTTGGTAATACCATTTGGAAGAAAAATGTCAATGCCCTAGAGATGACAAGCATCTTAAACCATGTGGAGTTTCTAAGGGGCATCACAATAGTAGATAAATCACATCATGTTTATAAATTAAAAATATAAACGACATTTATCGAAAATGCATTTAATAGTGTAATAAATATGGTAAATATTAGATATATATATCAACATATACAATCTACAATATTTTTAAATCAATGATATATATTATAATATATAGGGTATTTATTACACTACTATTATGTGTGTTGATTTATTTTTGAATTGGTTAATTAATCACTTATAATACCATATAAAAGATAACAAGAGAAATAAAATATAATAAGAAAGTGGAATCACTTATAGCCAAAGCATTACCATAATTGCATATTAAAGGTGTTTAACATGGATTATCATAATAAAGGATGTAACTTATATGGAAGGGGTTCAGATTCTTACAAAATTCATTTCTCATAATTGAATGTTTACATTAATTTATTTTGTAAAAACTTATGTTCAACAAAATATATATTTTTTGGTGTAGAGAAAAAAATGAAATAATTGCCTTAGATTGTTAACTATGTACTTCTATGGCCCCATGTATGCAAATAAAAAAAAATAAGTGGGATAATGTTGGGTATGTGTTATATTATTTTCATCACTAACCTCATACATGATTTATATGCATCGTGCACATAGGTTGGTCATAAGGGAGGTCGTTTTCCGTGTTTATTTTTTGTAGTTTTCAAATTGTGGTTTTCACTTTTAGATGTTTTGTATATCCAATAAAAGTAATTATGATTGTATTCTAGTCCAAGTTTAGTGGATTGGGGGTTTCAGGAATACTATGACATGTACATATTGTAGTGTAACATTGTAAATATAATATATTTAAAAAAAACTTTTTGTTCTCCTCAATTTTGGCTTTATAAGGTAAAATCTATGTGACATTGTGTGTGTTTTCCATTAAATATCTTATGTTTTATTGACAATCCATTAGTATGAATTATCTATGGGTCATTAAAACCTACATATTCCCCACTATGTTCTCCTTATAAGTACCCATTGAGAAAGGCATTTTCACATTCATGTGATGAACACTCTATTTCTTTTGATGTACTAGTGAACTCATCTTTCTAATAATCCCTTGTCTTGCAACTAGTGCTAATGTATTTTCAAAATCAATATCATACCTATTTGCGAAACCTTAAGAAATTGATCTTTCCTTATGCCTTTTAGCACTCTTATCATTCATGTACTTAGGCGTGTAGACCCATTTAATACCAATATAGTTCTTGTCAAGTGGAGTATATGCAATGTTTCAATTATAGTTCCTATGAATAGAATCTATTGATTCATACATTGCTTGCACCAAGACCTCTTTAATCCATGCATATTCAAAAAAATATGGTTTAAAATCACCCTTCGAAAGTGAAGCACCAATTATTGTTTTGGCTCTTAATTTTTCTTCATGTTCCTGACTCATACTCATTTTCTAAATTCCACTTAACCCTCTTAACTTTATCGCTAATTTTAACTTGAAGCTAGACTTGCACTTGGAATGAAGGACTAGATGGAGGGATACTTGGTGGATTTGTAGCACATGGAAGAAAAATATTTTTAGGTTTATCATAAAAAATACTCCCATTCAAAATATATGATGACATATCAACATGGCATTTTGGATGACCATATACTCCCCCTTCATAAAAAATCACATCTTGACACAAAAAATCTATCTGTGGGAGGAATATACAATAGGTAAGATTTATTGTGTTCATTATATCCACTATTTATGTATGGTTCAATTTTGGATCTAACTTGTTTTCTTGTTTTATCAAATATATGGACATAGGATAAACAATCGAAAACTCTAAAATGATTAGAAATATGATTCTTTTCTTCCTACAATTTGTAAGGAGTCATCATATAATTTTCATTCATGGGATTTTGATTGAGAACGTATATTTTTATAGCAACTGCATCACCCAAAATCAATTTCTTAGTCTGTTAGTTCCCTTAGTTTGAAACATACTCCTTTCCATTTCAACCATTATGTGATTTTTCCCTTAAGCTGCATATTTTTCAAACGCTTCATCTTTCATCTTCAAAAAGTAAGCCCGACACTTTTTGTGAATAATCACCAATAAGAGTAATGAAATATGATGACATACTCGAACTCTTTATTTGCATAGAACTAGAAATGTCTAAGTGAAGTAACTAAAGTGGATAATAGGCCCTATATGCATTCACATTTTAAGAATTCTCTCTTCCATGTTTTCATTTAGAACATCCTTCACTAACCCCTGTGCATTGTTGAATCTTAGAAAAATCATAAATTAATATTTTTTATGTTAGGATATTAAAATTATGAAAATTCAAATGTCCATACCCAAGATGAAATAACCAATTTTTGCTTTCATATTCTATATTTGAAATACCATTATCATGTTCTCCAAACTTTAATGACAACATCTTATTTTTTGACATATGCACAATAGAAAGCACCCTATTACCTTCATTCCTATCATAAATTGTACATTGTTGATTTCAAACAACACCTTCTAATTATTCTTACAAAATAGGCCAACACTCAATGAACTATGCGTTAATTATGGAGTAATAGCAATCTCCAATATTTTTTCATCGCCATGCTTGATCTTGGATTCCAAACTTTCACTTATTGTAGAGTTCTTACCTTTTACATGTGGTTAGAACACCATGAACTTCAATACCAAATAGTTTTACTATCATTCTTATCTTGTCATCACATAAAAATAAATTGTTTGGAGAAGCCTCATTACCCTCTTGAGCATAATTAACATTTTTGTTATTATTACCTACCTTCAATCTACAATGTTTTTTGAAGTAACCATACCTATGACAATGATAGCACCAGATATTTCTCTTATAAAAAATTCCTCTATTTATATTTCTTGAACAACCTCTTTCTTTATTTCCTCTTGAATAATTCTGATTTTGACCTTTATCTTTGTATTAGTTGCTTTTAGTGCTACTATTAACATATTAATTCTATGAAATTTGTAATTTGAAGGTAAGATCTTTCTAATTACTTTGTCCAATTTTATTTTATTTTTAATTTTCTTGATGATACATAAGAGATTCAGCTAGACAATCAAACAAAAAGCTAGACAAAGCCTTTCTATAATGATTATGCCAACATGGTTCCACCTTGCTTGTAAATAGCTCAACACCTTTTTAATCACTTTTTCTCCAAGAATAGTCATCTTGTTAACTACATATGTTATTCTCATGCAATAATCACTCACATTTTCAAATTCTTTTCCCAATGTATGTAGTTTACTTTGACTGGATCACTACCTTGACAAGCTTATTGTGAAGTCTTCTAAACCTACTCAGCTATCTTTGCCTATGAGATTATCTAAAATATACTCTTATTTAAAGTTATTTGATTGCCGAATGAACCTTGAGAATTCTTCTTGATAATTCCTCATTCTGTTAAATGCTCCATCATTGACTATATAAGTGCTCTAATAAACTTACTCTTCATTACCTATTTCTACAATCTGTTACATTGACTATATAAATGCTCTAATAAACTTACTCTTCATTACCTATTTCTACAATCTGTTATAATTTTTTCTAGTTTAAAAGGTTTAAAATTTCCATGTATCAATATTCAGAAACACTCTCAAAAAATAATGGAACGGAAAGGGACTTAAATTTTGACACGGAATATTTCATTAATCAATTACAACAACAAAGAAAAGATACCGAGAGTAATAAAATAATATTTCATTAATCTATTACAACAACAGAGAAAAGATACCGAGAGTAATAAAATAACGATAACAAATAAACTCTTACAAACCAGGAACAGTTGCATAAAAAAACCTAAGGATTTTCGACCTACAAAACAAACAATTAGTTGCTCCTCATTGCCTATTTCCTGTCATTTGTTTTGGAAAAGATAAAATTAAAAATGAATTACATGCCTGCAATTGAATGGCATGGGTGACGTTTAAAAATAAAACTGAAAATGGATTCTCTGCGTCTCATGTATTGTCGGATCATTATCAACACTTGATGTTTACCAGAAAGAGCTATTAAGCAATTAACGTCACGGGTGAAGCCTTGCAATGTACTCTACTACAAAGAAATTAGAGCTAGAAGGTATCTGGTACGTGTACACGCAGTGCAAAGTTTGCGCTGATCAATCCTACTAGCTATCGTTGTCCATCAACCACTGCACGACAATACAATCACAGAGCTTTTTCTATCGCCGACATTAACATTTCAAAACGCCCCGAATCGCTGTCGAGCTTGAAATGAATCGCGCATTAGCTTGGGATTCACAGAAGAGTTTATTGGATCAAGGATCGAGGTCGTATGGGTTACACGTAATGAAAACACCTATAACTGATTCTCTGAACGCCCAACGCCCCGAGACTTACAGAGTTGAGTCGCATGGTGAAAACAAAGAGGGTCCAATTTCCATACATGGATGGCTTTTCTGCATCATTGATGAAGCCATGGTCCCGTAATATATATATAAAACTTGTTTGTGTATTTCGCATATTTATATGACAGAAGAAAACGATAAAACGCATGATGACATGACCAGTCAAATTTTGGTATTTGAGTTAATGTTTACTTGAAGATAAGCCAGAAAGAATTAATCCAATTCTATGTTCGAAATGCATGGCATTTTTTATTATTATTATTAATTTTCTATTTTAATATGTAATTGGAAGTTTTAGTTGATGATGAGACAAGCGAATAAGATTAAATTATGAAAGCATAATTTTGGCATGGCATGTGTAGATACCCGAACTTATCATTGTTATATTTTTTAGAGAGTTTTTGTTGTATAACTTTTGCAGTATATGCTAATTGAATGGTAATTAATTCTTTTATATTTGTATTCATTATTTATGTTATAGTTGTATTTATTATTCATATTATAAAGACACTTATTATTAGCTTTTCACTTAGTTATATTACTCGCTATGCATTTCATTATTTAATGGCAATGAAAAATTAATTTCTAATTCATTCGATTTAATTTTAAAAAACAATTCATTTATTAAATAATTGTATTAAGAATTAATTTTTATAATTTAGTGTGAGGGATAAGTGTAATTTTCTTACTCAATTTAAAGTTTATATGTGATAGTTAAAAAGATGTTAATGAAAAAAATTCAATGTCAACCACAAATTTGACTATATGTATATACTTTGGGCTATTTAATTTCTCTCAATACATAGTAACCCAAAGTTAACATGGATCTATTTTGATTCATAACCATTAGACCAATGTAACTTAAATACCTACAAAATACAACAACTTTACTTTCAATCGCATATGTTTTGATGTTGAGAAACTCACTCTTATGCCAAAGAATGTCTTATGTTAATAAAGTTCACAATGCATTTCTATACACTCAAGAGACAAGATCAACTTAGTACGTGTCTCATTTATTAGTTGCATTAGATAAACCATGGCCTTCATTATTCATCATAAAGAGTTAAATTTTGGATAGAACCACTTACTTTTAAACATAAAGGTGCTTCATTTTATTTAGAGTATTTTGTAAAAGAGTTTTTCTTATATTTTATTTCTACACATTAGAACCAATATATTAGTAGGGACCATTATTCGTTCATGGGTTCCCCATTGACATAAGGACTAAAGTATATTTGGAATTTATAATAATTGTTGTGAGCCACACCCTTCAACAAATCTAAAATTAATATTTTGTATAGAAAAATATTTGTATCACAAAAAAAATTCCAACAAACATACATTTTAAGATTATTTAATTTCTGATAAACATTTTTTTTAAATACAAAGGTGATATTGTAAATCCACACTAGTTAAAAAAAAAATTGACTATTTTTATTTTAATTAAAAAAAAACCAAATAATATTCACAACACCATAATGAATATAAAGTTTTTCGTCAAGAAACATTTTCTTGTTATTCTTCATTCTTTTATTAATCGAAAAATGGCATAAATAAAGTTATTAAAAATAATATTTTATAATGGTAAATAAAAAATGATTCTTAACCCCAGAAACGAAAAAAAATAAAAATGAAAATAAAAAAATTTAATTACACCCTCTACCATCAACTCTTCTATTTCCTTCTAGAATTCCTTCAGTTTCCATTGTCATGGTGTCCACCTACACATTAGGAACATATTCAATGTTGTTACCCAAAACTCAAATGCATACTGTTGACACCTAATCGTCAGGATTGGGTGAATAACTGAAATTGATGTAAATAAATAATAGAGAATATGAATAGTCACTGGGAGATGAAATGAACAGTCTCTCCCTATTATACATAATAAAGACCAACCTAAATGAATATCAACGAATTGTTTTTTGAGGAGTTACTACCTGGTCTGACATGGTATTAGAGCCAACGCAATTTTTGGCTTCCCTCTGCTTTGTAACTCCCTATTCTTCCTATGTTCTACCTTGCATACAAAACACTTCTCTCTGTCTTTTATTCATATTCATATTCACTTGCATATAAAAGTGTTGCTCCTCTGCTTTGCTCTGATGTATAATACGCTGCTTAGTTTTCCATATAATACACTGCCCATGGTAAACATTGTGGTACATTGCTGATGGTGTCATTTGTCTGAAGCCTACTCCATGCACAGTATACGTTTCATTCTTGCAGTGAATAGTTCGCCCTCCAAACTGTTCTGTTGGGTGTTCGTATACATTTTATTCTTGCATTGAATAGTTCGCCCTCTAAACCATTCTGTTGGGGATTATAAGGCACAGTTGTTTGATGTTTGATCCCATGTTGGCGAAGATAGTTTTCAAATTCATTTGAAGTGTATCCTTTTCCATTATCAGTGCGAATAGAGCCAATATGAGATTGTCCATCATTTTCAATCCATGTATGAAAGCTCTTTAATGTTTGAAAAGCATCTGATTTGTTCTTCAATAAATAAACCCAATAGATTCTGGTGTAGTCATCAATAAATGTCATCATATATTTATTTCCATTTGCAGAAGGAAAAAGCATTGGACCACATAAATCTAAATGAATGAGTTCAAGTTTTCTATGCGCTCTTGAATGTGAATCATGAAAAGATTGTTTTCTATGCTTTCCTAGAATGCAATTATCACATTGCTTAAGTTTCCTTCGAATTGTAGGAAAACAAGCAATACCATTTTTCTTCAACAAGCGGAGGTAGTCATAGTTCAAATGTCCAAATTTAGCATGCCATAATAACCTTGATGGAAGTGTACCTTCTTCATAATAATAATTGTATGAAAAAAGTTGTGCACGAGAAGAGGTACCTTGTAGCTTGAGAAGCCATTCTTCTTCTATTCCCCCCATGACAAGTGAGTGTTCAGATGCTTTTATCACTTCAAGCTTGCCATCAAACATATGAATGGAGTGACCTTGCTAGCGGATGTGGACCAAGGACAACAAGTTTCTCTTCAACTGTGGGAGATATAGAACATGATGCAGAATAAATTCTGGAAGACTAGGCAATGTGAGCCTGATTGTGCCAAGCCTTGTGGATTGATTTTTGATTGGTCTGCAAAGTATACTACTCCATCAACATTGTCAGTAAATTCTTCAAAAAAAATCCTTTCTATGAGTCATGTGGCAAGTTGCTCCTTAATCAAGCAACGAATAATTTTTCCAAGAAGCAAGTGAGCATTAAACAAATCTTCATTTACTTCGATATTACATTGTGACACAACATAATGAATGGATTCAGGTGCTTTACCTTTATCTGTATCATTAGTTTTACCCTTGGGTTGATTTCTTTGCTGCTCATTTTTGTCTCGAGGTAACTTGCATGTAGAGGCATCATGTGATCCATTTCTTTTGCAATGTATGCAGTGTAAATATGACTTTTCTCCTTGAGAGTTTCTGCCCCCCGCCTCTGAAATATCTTCCTCTTAATCTTCGACCACCTCTTCCTCTTGGAGAATCTTGAGCAGGATTCTTTTCTTTATGAGAAAGGCACACAGCCTCTTCAGAAGATTCAGGGGCTGTCTTATTTCCAAAAGCTTTCTCTCTTTTAACAATTTTTTTCACAAGAGAGTCAAAGGTAATATCTTTGAGATTTCCATTTGCTTACAATGACTCAAGATAATTGGAGTAAGTAGGATAAAGTTCCTTGAGAAAAGCGATAAGAAGAATATCCAATTCAACCTTAGTGGCTTTGATATCTTGCATTATAGATTTTACTTCATATGCAAGAGCAAGAGGATCATTATTTTGTAATTCAAGAGCGAAGAGTTTAATCATGAGTTGAGCAACTTCAAGTGGAGAATGTGATTCATAGAGTTCTTTTATCTTTTGTAAGGCTTTGAAAGGTGTTGGAAATGGCGAAATATGGCGACTCACCTCTTCACTTACAGATGTTGCAACTAATGCATAGGATTTGTTGTTCTTATTTTCTCAAATGGCGAGCTCTTTGTCTAAGGTAGGTTGTTATGGCTCTTTGTTTTCGTCTCCAATACACACTCCTTTCCACAAGTCATTGAAAATGAGGTGTGTTTTATCATCCGGGACCACTCAGGATAGTTCTCCTTGTCAGTAAGAACTATTCCCACAATAGATATGATTGAATGCATATTGTAAAAAAAAAAACTTCTATTGGAAAAAATGTGCTTCAAGAATAATGCAGCCTTATTCTTCCTTCTTGATTTAATATACAAAGATCAAAACTATATTCTATACATATAGAATATCACCATTTTTTTTTTGGTATTACCATATGGTTGCAATTCAAGAGAAACAATATCAACTGCTCAAAAGCAAAAGAACACCTATCATAACTTGAATTCTGAGGTAAATCAGAATTTGCCAAAAAAAAAACAAACTTGGATGGATGCTTTTCTCATAAGTGAGTGGTCAGATACATGAAAGCTCAAACCCTATGCTTTACACTTTGATAACCTTTACACCTTGAGAACACACTGATACAACTGCCTCCACCACTATTTCCATTGCCATCAGCACCATCTCGGGCAATATATATTATCACGCTCTTCACTGCACGTAGTTATAGTTAAGTGCGTTGATCACGCTCTATTATCATGGTAGTCTCTCACAACGGAGTCATTTCACGCTGTTCCCACTAGATTTTCTCTCAGAAGGTGAATTATTAAGGCAGAAAGGCAAAATCAAAATCTCGAAGTAATAGAAACTATTGCAGCTGCAACACCGAAACACCTATGCCAGAGAATGGATTGCTTGAATTTTTCCTTGATAAGCTTAAAAAGAAAGATACTTATGGTGTATTTGCTAAGCCAGTGGATCCCAACGAGCTCCTAGATTACCATGAAATCATACAAAACCCAATGGATTTTGGTACAATACATAAGAAGCTTTCGAATGGAGCATATGTGTCTTTTGAATAGTTTGAGAAGGACGTCTTTTTGATTACTACCAATGCAATGCACTATAATTCATCAGATACCATCTATTACAAACAGGCTCATGCAATACAGGAGCTAGCAAGAAAAGATTTCAGGACAAGGACATGCCTGGACCATGGCCACCGAATCACAACGAAACCCTTACCCCATGATACAACCCTAAAGTGTTGAAGACAGTGCTACAATGTGGCGTAGAGAAATCTGGAAAAAAAAGGTCTATGAAAAGGTAGACACTGTAACTGTGCTCATCCAGCAATATTCACCCAACAGAACAATGTAGCTGAAAGAATGAATAGGACAATCTTAAATATGGTGCGCTCCATGACGTTTTTCAAAAATGTAAAGTTTATGTTTTGGGCAGATGAAGTTCTATGTGCTGTATATATAAAGAATAGATGTCCATCTAATTCTATTAGAAACAAGACTCCATATGAAATGTGGCATGGGCACATTCCTTTGGTAAATCATCTCAGGGTCTTTGGTTCCACCTGTTATGGCTTGATACCAAAGGTACATAGAAACAAACTTGGCAGAAAAAGTCGTAAATGTATCTTCCTAGGGTATTCAAACACCTCCAAAGCATACCATCTCTATGATGAAGTCAATAAAAAGTTTGTTGTATCTAGAGATGTAATATTTCTTGAATCATCCAAAACTGACAATGTTGTTGAGCGCAACTTGATCGCTTGGATAGAGTCACAAATGCAAAATCATTTCAAGAATTTAATAATCGGATTCCACATCTTAAAGGGGGGATTCCTATACTAGATCAACATGTAGAATCTTCTTCTGATGAACTCTCTCCCCCACATGAAACTCCAACAACGGATGATACTTTAAGTGATGTGATTGATAGAATTGGGAGACTTAATCTTGATTCAGTCCCAGCTCAATCAACAGAGCAACCTGGACCATCTAAGAAAGGTCCCCCAAAGTGGCTGACAAAGACACTTGAAAGTGTTCATCCCGATGAGGTTGGAAAGACAGGAACTAGAAATTCAAACAGGCAAAATGAAGGTGAGGTAGATGACTCTAATTCACCTGTTGATATAGATGTTTCTTATGATTGTGAATTGAATTTGTCTATAGATTTCGAACCAACTTCCTTCAAATAAGTTGCTTCTCATGATGAATGGAAAGAAGCAATGCAAAAGGAGTATGATGACTTGATAAAGAATGGCACTTGGAAGCTGGTTGATCCTCCATTAGGAACCAAACTAATTGGCTGCAAGTGGGTCTACAAGAACAATTATAAAGAAGATGGCTCACTTGACAAGCACAAAGACAAGCTTGTGGCAAAAGGTTTTGCACAAAAGGAAGGGGTCGATTATGAGGAGACTTTTTCCCCCACAACAAAATGGGCTACCATCCAGACACTCTTTGCCTTAGCATCTCAGAATGGTTGGAAAGTCCATCAAATGGATGTAAAAACTAATTTCTTGAATGGATAACTAAAAGAGAATATTTCTATGTCCCCGTCTGAAGGATTCGTTGTGAAAGGACATGAACATAAATTATGCAAACCTACGAAATCCTTGTATGGCCTCAAACAAGCATTGTGAGCTTGGTATGAAAAAGTAACCGAGCATCTTATGAAACTTAATTTCAAACATTACGATCTTGATGATGCAACTTTATTTGTCAAGAAAGTTGGCAAAATAGTTGTATATCTTATGGTATATGTAGATGATCTTTTGATATAGGGAACAATGAAAGCTACATTGCATCCATAAAGAAGGAATTGGGGAAAGGTTTTGAAATGAATGATTTGGGCTATGTTAATTACTATCTTGGTATTGAAATAACTCAACATTTGAAGTCCATATTTCTTTCTCAAAAGAAGTACATTGGAGATCTGTTGAACATATTTGGCATGATAGAATGCAATCCTCTTACTACTCCAATGGAACAAAACTTAAATCTCACATCCATTGAAGGAAAAGAATTTGAGGATGTAACAAAGTATAGACAGCTTGTAGGAAGTCTCTACCAGACTAGACATTTCATTTGTTGTTGGAATCGTCTCCAAGTTTATGCAAAAGCCTTGTGAGGGACATTGGTCTGCTACAAAAAGAGTTCTAAGGTACTTAAAGGGAACTCAAGACTTTGGAATCAAGTATACACAGGTGGGCGACTTCAGCTTGATTGGATACTCTGATTTAGACTTTGATCGAGAAAAAGAAACTGGGGTATTAAGAGTTGTCTCCTGGAGATCACACAAACAATCAGTTCTAGTAGATTCCACAACAGAAGCAGAATATGTGGTAGTAGCTGAGACAACAAAAGAAATTGTGTGGCTCAAGAAAATTCTTGAAGATTTGCAGGTAAAACAAGTACAATTGACTCCATTCATGATTGATAATACTTTGGCAATAAAGTTGGCCAAGAACCCAAAGTTCCTTGATTGAATGAAGCACATCAATACTAAATATCACCTGATTTGACATCATGTTGAGGCTAAAACAATCCATCTCCAACATTGTTCCACTAATGAGCAAATTGAAAACATCTTCACCAAAGCATTTAGAAGAGAAAAGCTTGAAATATTTAGAACGATGCTTGAACTCACCAACATCCCTTCATATTAAGGGGGGGAATGTTGACACCTAATCATTAGGATTGGGTGAATAACTGAAATTGATGTAAATAAATAATAGAGAATATGAATAGTCACAGGGCGATGAAATGAACAGTCTCTCCCTATTGTATATAATAAAGACCAACCGAAATGAATATCAACGAATTGTGTTTTGAGGAGTTATTGCCTAGTCTGACACATACCTATGTCCCTTATTTTTATTTTAATGCGTATAGTGTAAATGCTTAACCTTTGATCCTCCATTTTTCTTTTTCTCTAAGTAAGATTAATTCTATTAAAAAGAGGAAAAATATTTACAAAATGACTGAGGTGAGTTCACTGCTTTGATAAGAGCCATCATTCCAAAAAAAAACATGAAGCCAAGTGCAGTACCCACATCATAGAGACACATATAGCGAAACAGAGGAAATCCACAGCCTAGATAACATAGTAAACTTGCCCGACGTAAGCCAAAACATAACCAAAAAACTAGACCAACGTCAGTGAGAGCAGGCTAATCAGCAGGTGGTTCTTCCACAATTCGACACCAACCGAATTCTGGCTCATATGCAGCAAGAAAGATGAACTGATCTGAAGGTCCAGGATCTACAGGCAACATCTCCGTATCCTATGTGCTGCCACCTAGGTCAACCCGAACATGCTGAGGCACCACTCCAAAACAAAGCTGAATCACAGGAGGAGGACCAGCAACTGCTCCGGAGCCTCCGATATGAGTGTCAGAGCCCTCCACCTGCGTTGTCTCATAGAAGACCACATATATGTGGGCAGTTATCCGTGGCTGGTGCAAAGAACTATTGAAGGAAAAAATGGCAAAGCCTATCAAGGAGGGAGGCCCATGGGATTGGCTAGAGGCGTGATGCTGCCCGCGCCTGTTGCGAGTACCTGGATAATGATCCATGAACAATTCACTGGTGGGAGCAGGCGAATCCGAAGTAGAGTTAGTTGGAACGCGCTAGGGTTGGCCTCTACGGCAACCCATTCTCTGACAAAGACGAGCCATCGAAGAAGTGGCAGAAGAAAGAATGCAAACAGGCTGCGCAATGGAACCGAGAACCAGCCAACGTCAGGAGGACCAACAGAGATGTGAAGAACCGATAGAGAGCTCTCGAGTGCTAGTCACAATCGGGAGTCCGTGAGCCACCTTGGACTTGACCTTTCCAATCTCCCACCCTCCCAACTGAAAGACCTGGCAAGTGACAAGACGAATGAATAAGGGGGAAAAAATTGTGAATGAGATGCTTAGAAGCCACCTGCCAAAACCAAAAGCCCGAACAGAGTCCTAGAAATGATAAACTGACACCAGAACCGCCAGATTGAAACCCAGAACTCTCCAATGGAAAGGGATGATCCTATGGAGCTGCCCTTTGAAGGCCAAACACAACGTTTTCATCACAGGCCTAGAACCAATAGAAAGAACCAGAAATTGAACAGAGGCAAGGAGATGAGCCCAGAGCAACAACTCGTAATGCTTCAACACAGACACAGGGTTGTGCCAATTCTTAAGTTGGCAAGACCTTTCTCGAAAAACCCCATTCATAACTGTTACATCCCCATTCATAACTGTTACATTGATGATCGCCATCATCACTTGTAGCTTACAGTGTGCGGAGGGAGTATCCATTGGTGAGGACGCATAGAATGAGCCTAAACCACTTGACAGGGGAGTGTAATGACTCACATGCCCGGTGCTCATCCCTTCTTCTGCATTTAACACCCCGTACAGGATGGGCAACTATCGAGCCACCTCACCCCATCCCAATCCTGTCATGTTGATCGCCGCGTCAGTCACCCGGATCCGGGGAACCTTTGATCCTCCATTTAACATTGGGAATCTTTTGATTTTATATTTGACCTGGTTTCCCATGACAAAGACATTAAGAACATATTCAAGGTCGTTACCAAAAACTCAAATGCATACCTTTGTCTCTTATTTTGATGCATATATTGTAAATTCTTAAATTTTGATCCATCATTTAACATTGGCTATCTTTTGGATTTGATATTGGACATGGTTTACCATGACAAAGACGTGATAGATTAAGTAATCTTAGTTCAATCCTAATGCACCATTATGGTGATGTATCAATGGGAGGTAACGACACAATTCAGACCATTTACATATATATAACAATTGTTTGCTTGGAAAGCCAATGATATTAGAAGCACCAATGTGAAAAGCGTCTTGTAGGAATTACATAGGATATGGGAAAGGCTTGTTATGCTAAGTTCACAAAAGGCACCTCAAGGAATTGTCTTTTTTGTATTTTTCCTCTTTCGAATCCCAATCCCATTTATTATGTTTTTTGTTTTTTTTTCTACCCTCACTATTATGAAAAAGTAAAAATAGATTTTTCACCTAACAATTTTTTCATTATAGAAATTTGAGGATAAAAAGAAGAGTTCAAAAGATAAAAAAGGTTGTAGTTTATTTTTATTTTTTATTTTTGGAGGGTTTTCTTTGACATATTTCTTCATCTAATTTGCTTAAAATATCACAGAGATTTTTTGGATTCATAGTTTGAGTTGTAAACTCTTCACATTCCAAGTGCTTTAGAGATTTTCCTTGTGCCAAATCCATATATGCAATCAAAAAACCTATTTTAAAGAACAAAAACATTTTTTACCTCTAAAACATTTCAATGAATTCGGCAAAAAAAATCCAAAACTTAGCATGTTTAGATAACACTAAAAAAAGTGTCATTTGCATCAAGATCAAAAATACAAACATGAATCAAAGATGATAATGTCAATTATATGGATACATGGTTTGGGGGAGAATTAAATTCCACAATAAGTACCAAATATACATATCTACATACTTTCAATAAACCTATTACTAATTAACATGGTAATACAAGAAAAATATGTGTTTAATTTTATAGTAAAAAAATATTTTTAATGTAGTTTCAATTTATCTCTTTGAAAATACATTAAAAGTAACATATTATACAACTTGTTGGATTATAGAATTTAATTCACATATATAATGAGTTTCTATATATAAAAAGAATTAATAATATATATATATATATATATATATATAATATATATATATATATATATATTATATTCCATTTCAAAATTCATAATTTTTCTTTATTATTTTAAATATAATAATGAGCATAGTATATCAAACACTAATTTTATACAAAACATTTTTGTCATCTCAATTTACATTTATGTTAACTATGGATATAGCAAGAGCTTAGTGGATCAACTCTCTTGAAGTGCAAATATCTTTAAGAGTACTAAAATGCATAAAAAATTTTGAGACTCAAGAAACTTGATCCTCTCTCTATCTCTCTCTCTAAACACACCATGTATAATTTTTCATTTTTTAAATTGCATTTTTGGCCTTCAATGGTCCGTTGGGTTCTTAGATTTTGTATACTACACATCTTGCATAATCATCTTTTGACAGATGATTTTTTTAAAATTATGTTATATATATATATCTATATCTATATCTATATATATATATATTATATATAATATAATTATATATATATAAATATATATATATATATATCACCCGTTTACATTAAAACTGTTTACTTAACATAGGTATTGAAGTATTTTGTTTATAAACCACAATGTCAACATTTAAATTTTTCTTTATATCTTGCATAATCGTCTTTGACAGATCATTTTTTAAAAATTGTGTTATATATATATATATATATATATATTATATTATATATATATATATATATATATATATTATAGATATATCACCCGTACATATAATAGTTTACTTAACATAGGTATTGAAGTATTTTTTTATAGAACACAATGTCAACATTTAAATATTTTATTTATTAAGATATTTGGTTTTTAAATAACACATTACTAGTAATTAATCTTCCATATTAAAATTTTTATTTTCTAATTCACATATTAAATAAGTTTTTTATCCATATTTTTTAAACACTACATATCAATTTAATATTAAAAATTGTATATCAATTTTATATTAAGAATTAAATAAATTATCCATGTTATTAGGAAAAAATTGAATAAGAAGCAATTAAATATGTTTAGTTTTAGTTATATTTTCTCTTCAACATTGAAATTTTTTATTATAGTTAACATTAAAATAATATTTTTTAATGAGGTTATATATTGAAACATTTTCATAAAGTATAAAAACTATATATATTTCTCACTGTTAAAAATGAAAAGTGAAGATATAACAGTTTTTTTACTTTTAATTATATTATTTCTCTTTAAAGTTGATAAAAAATTATGTTACTTAACACGATATCTAAATATTTTATTTATGTATAATAGTGAAAGTGGAAACTATAATATGTTCAATTAAAATTAACTATTGATTTTTTTTATTATAGTCAACATTCTTTTTTATTTAGAGAATATTTTACAAACTTGAAGAGTGGTTAAATTCGGAAGGGGGTGATGGTATCCATTTGGGAAAGTTTGTTATAAGGCTTCTTTTGTATGTAGATGAGCTTATTTTGATTGCTAAATCTTCTTTTGGTTTGCAAGAGGACTTACTATCCTTTGAGAATTTTTGTATAAGGGTGGAAATGCAAGTCAATATTAGCAAAACAAAAGTAGTGGTTTTCTCTAAAAAGGAAAACATTACCAGCCTAATTTCTACTTTGAAGGCAACATTTTGGAAGAAATTGCTGATTAAAATTACCTCAAATTGACTTCAACAAAAATCTAGGTTGGCATAGTTCTAGAAAGAAAAGAACTTTGGGGTGTTGGGAAACATTTTATGATTTTCAAAATAGCTATAGAGAGGTAGAGTTATGAGACTGGAAAACTACTCAAACTCTTTTTGGGCTTCTAGTGATTCTGTTGGTTCTCCATGGCTGTGAAATGTTGGCCAGTAGTACATCCGCTATGTAGTGGAAACAAATTGAGAAAATTCAAAAGCGTTTGATTACAAACAAATTCAAAATTAAAAGTGCATCTCCTTATGTTATCTTGTTAAGTGAAACAGGGGTTGCTCCTATTGAAGCAATTGTTATGGTGTGAGTCATAAGGTATCTAAAAAAAATTGAGCAAATGGAAAAGGGTAGATGTCTAAGGTTGTCTTAAAATGACATATTGTGCAAAAAAAGGAAGACATGGATGCAGAAAAATAACAAATGGTTTAGTAAATGATGTATTTTCTTATCACATGTCCCATAAACAGTAAAGAGATAAAATATTTTGTTATGGATAAGTTCCACAAGTGTACCTAGGATAAGGAGCTAGGAAAAAGAAAAAGTACAATATTGAAGTGTTTAATCCCACTCATAATCATCAACAAAAAGTGTACATAGAGGCCAATATTTCTTGGAGAGCTAAAATTCTTATTTCTCAGTTAAGGACTATTTCTCATCAACTTTGTTGTGAAACAGGGCACTAGAAAAGGCCAAAAGAAGTGTGGAACCAAAGAGTATGTATGTTTTGTTCTTCTAGAAAAGTGGAAATAGAAATGCATTTCATTTTAGAATGTGAGGCCTTCAAAGACAAGAGGGAAAGTTATGTAGATATTCTGGTAGATAGCTCTTGGTATAATCTATTTAGCGAGGTGTTTATCGAGAAGCCAGGAGTGTTTAGAGTGTTTATTGTTAGGGTTAAGACGTGATTACATCAACCAAAGGAAGAAGCAATATTTCCCATAGACTATGTTTAGCCTCATAAACGTTGAAATAAATTTTCCTTCCTTTTTTTATTTCTTATTTAAAAAAAATATGTATCAATTCAAAATTGAACATATAGACATTTCCTCAAATAAAATTATAAAATCAACCACAACTAAAAACTAACTAAATTAACATATTTTATAACACTTTTATTTAAAATTAACTTTATTATTATAACCAACAATATTTTTTTATTTAAAGATATTCATATTCTTAATTTTATTAACTTTTCTATAAAAGAAAACGCCACTTTCCAAGATAATCATAGAATTGAATCTCAAACAATTTTCAAACTTCCCCACAACTTTTAATTTACATGACTATTTTTTTAACATTGACTCGATTATATTGCCAAAAAGTGTTTCAATGTTAAGGTATTCGTTTCGTGAGTGATATGTTAATAGTAATAAGAACAACATTTTGGTATTTCTACTAATAGTTAATACAAAAATAAAACTAAAAGCCAAATTATATTCTTAAAGTATATTATATTATGTTTAACAAAATATATAATATTAAAATAATATATTAAAAATACATATTTTATTTTTATATATATATATATATATATATATATATATATTATTAATTATTTATATTAGATTAGATTAGATATATTAGATTGATTAGAGTAAAGTGATATTTATAATAATAAATATATAATGATAATTAAATATAGATATTAATGGTTAAAATAATTAAATTAAAATAATGTATAATATTGAAAATTTAAAATTATATACATAGAGTGTGAACATAGTTAAAATTTGCCCGCGTGATATTTTACTTACTACTATCATTTTTAAAAACTACATGTTATTAATGACACTTAATTAATTTTTTTAAAAGTTAATTTGAAGAGTATATTTAAAATTTATCCATATCCACATACATAGTAGCTATAACTCTTAAAATTGGAATTTTAATCTGCAATATAGTCTAGTAAATCTTTCAAATAATAAATAATTTTAACATAAAATGTTGATGTTTTGATAGATCATAACTAGGAGTTTTCATATTTCAATAAAATGACAAGTAGGTTTTTTCATAATTGAACATAGAGAATTTGATTTTTTTTAACTTTATAGAAAACTATAAATCCAATATGACAATTCAATTGAAGTGCAATCCACTTTTATACATCAATCTATTCAAGCACAACACATGAGTTTGATGTTAAATATGCAAGTTTTAATTTTTTCAACTAGTTTAAGTTTTCTTTAATACACTCTCTGTTATGAAACCAAATCACAAAAATAGAAGAAAATATAGATCAATGATTTGAAAATCAACCTCTTCGAGGGGCAAACCTTCTTCTACATCACATATATGAACAATTATTGGATGATACAAATTACAAGATCTCCTTGGTATATATGGGAGTCTAAGGGGTCATAATATAATCAAAATCTACATTGCAATAAAATGTAAGGGCACAACAATAACAATAGTGGGCTTCTATGGGGCACAACAATAGCAATATGGGGGTTACAAGGGCACCACAATAACAATAACTGGGGTACACTAGTATTACAGGGACCTAACATGACACTCTCCTTCAAAAAATGTGATGTCCTCAACACGTTAGTAGTTTTGGGTCCTTATATATAAAATTCTTATCCTCCCATGTGGAATCTTTAGTGGGTAAATTCTTCCACTTAATGTGATACTCTGAAAGTGATCGATTTCGCAGCTGTCAGGTTCTTGTTTCCTTGACTTCTTCAAGTTCCAACATGATCTTCCCTTCCTCATCAAGTTCTAGCAATATTGTTTGAACTAGGAGCTTGTCATTGATAACCTTCTTTAAGCATGAAATATGGAAAACTAGGTGTCCTCATGGATATAGAGGTGTTGGTGTTTAGATATGAATGATATAATTCACCATTTTCCACGTTAATTCTCAACCCAAGGCTCATCTAATTTTTTCAAGGCTACAGTGCAATGTATATGCATGGCATAGTTTCCCTACCCAACAATGAGCATTAAATTAATGATATAACAATGTGTAATAGTAAGAAATAATAGTAACAACAATCAGGGTAACAACAAATTAAGATTCACAGCAACATAAATTTAATGAACCATTACAACGATAAAGAAATAATCATGACAGAATAAATCTACACACACCACTAATCCAACAGCATCTGATAAGGAGAGTGGGCCCAACTCTCCGATCAGGGCCGTGGCGAAGATCAAAGACTAGTTAATACTTCAAAAGATCAAGGTTACATTAATCAAAATGGAAAATATGGAACTTTGTTGTTACATTAAGAGCTCTCGTTTCTCTCTCCCTCTAGCTCTCTAGATAGTGTTTCTTCCTCTGTAACCTTAATTATATAGTAATATTACAAGAATGCTATCAAAAATTTCGAGAGATTACGATAGTTGTCTACCTACAAATACACAATGATCGTTGAGGTAGAAACAAAATACAAAGATAGGAAATGCATTGGTCCAACAGTCTCTCATCAGTTGAACATCGTTACAACCAGCATCCCGAGATTAGTGTTGCCAACTCATCGATAACCATACGTCGAATTGTAGAGTGTTGATCATCATCCTTTCGAATCTACAAAGAAACACGAGTTAACAAGTCACATAAGCAATGCTCCCCTAGGACTATGCTTCATCAATTAATTTTTCACAAAGACATGATGAATAGATATACCTTCTTTTCTTGAGATAAAAATTAACCTCACAAAGACATGAAAGTGAAGGAAAGGGATGAAAAGGCGGGTCAAAAGTAGCCAAATTTAGCAATCGAGATCTTCCCCCAACTAGCTTTTCTGCATGTCCTGATGCATCTTTCTTTCAACGTGGGTCTGGGTTGGAACCACTATGGTTGGCATGAAGTTATGCAAGGTCATAGATCACAGTGATATATATCCCAAGAAGTTTGAATCCAATGATACAAATGACGTCCTTCCACTAGTCTTCGACTGTCACATAGGTTGGTGTGTACCTTTCAAAATGTAGCCAAATAATGGGAAACTGAATTCTCAAACCTATCCACCTAGTCCCACAGCGTTGGATGTACATGATATATCACGGGATTCTCTCCAAAGCCCGAGCAAAATTAAGGGCCCCAAAAGGTTCACGCATCCAAGTTGCCAATGATGACAACATCCATCGTTTCTAATAGGCATCCTCAGTTTCCTCCTCACAAGTAAGGATCTGCCTCATAACATGTCAACACGCCATTTCTATGTTGTCAACATCTAATCCTTTTGTCCTTCCAGCTGCAGAAATGTTTGATGTCTATTATAAATATCCATTAATTGTAAATGTTCCATTGTGATCAAAAGTGGATGATTTTCTTGATTCTCTTTGAATGATTTCTTCCATTTAACCTGATTAATGATGAAGGAAGTAAATGGTATTAGCTTAATGTCTCCCACATACGGTACTATAATGAATGATTGATCATTCTCCAGGATGTAATTATGCATATAAAGTTCGCACATCAAGTGTTGGTTCAGTAGATTGTGAGCTCTCAGGATCAGCACAAACTGGATAGCATCATCTATGTCGTCGCTAATTTCATGGTGGGTACTTTCCAGACACATAAACATATATTGCTCATGAAGAAACAAAGCATAGAAGTTAGCAGGAGGTCAGTACACCATTACCTATTGTGTTAGGGAGAACATTTCATCCTTGTTAGCCTCCAGTAGCTGAACTTGCCCTTGTAATTCTTCGATCTTCTGTTATTGTTTTTCTTGCTTCTTCTTAGACTTTTCTATCTGGGTGACATGATCAACCACCACTTTTCTACTTGTTCCTAAATTCCCTTCACTTATTTCTTATGATCTCCCAAAGAGGTACATCCATACTAAAGACAAGAAGTAGTGGTTCTCCATTTCTGAATTTATGCGGTCAGCAAAAACTCTCGAGACTCAATCAAATGCAAAAAAGACTCTGTTTGTGTAGTTGTTGAGGTCATCAGATTTTCTTCAGCAAGGAAAATTTTAAGGTTGGAATTTTTTCTTGAAGTTTAGAAACAATGGCGAATCTCATTAATCCCTAATATGCAACTATAAAATGTTTATTGATATATTTGTAAAATTATTCAAATTTATAATGATTTTATATATAGTCTCTATATAATGTTGGCGATTTTAAAGGTAAAATAATTTTATATTCTAAAATTTGGGCGAATCACCTTTTATAAAAATTAGAAATTGGCGAATCTTTTTGTGGAAAAATCATGGAAAATTAGCCCACTCGGCGAACATTAGCCCCTAAAATTTTCCATGTTCTTCAATCTATACTACTAGCGAAGTTCTTGCAGCTCCAGGGGTCGCGATAGCTTGACCGACGTTCCTCTTTTTTCTTCTCACCCGTCTCCGCAAGTGTAATACTTGTCTCCTCAACGTATTAATTTCCATTTTTAATTGCGTGTTCTCCCTAAAGAGTGACTAGTACTGGTTCTGGATGGGGGCCTTCATTTTTGCATATTGTTCAATGAATTCATATTTAATCATAACCTCCTCCATTGGTCTCACAGTTGGTGTTGGGTTTGACAGATTGATGTCAATGAACTCTTCAGTCGGTTGCTTTTTTACCCTTATTTATTCCTCTTATTCAACAACCTGGGGAGTGGCTTTACTGCCTTCTTCTGCAGGTCCCAGTACCTCCACATTTCCTCGAAATGGCTCAGGAGCCATTGCAGGTTCCTGAAGAGTAGTATCATCAACATTTTCTTCTTGTGGCTATTTTATTGCCCTATTTTCTCATTCCACTTGCTCAGAAATTGATTATGTCCCTTGTGGGTCAGTACCAAATGTCTCTTTCCAACTGCTTGGGGATTAACACTTGTTCTTGTGGAGCAATGTCAACAATACCCCTTTCTTCAATCTTCTCACTAGTCAACACTGGTTCTTGTGTGACAGTGTCGACAATAATTTATTCAAATTTCTCATCAGTCGAAACTGGTTCTTGTGTAACAATGTGGACAATGATTTCTTCAAATTTCTCATTGGTCAACATTGGTTCTTATGTAATAGTGTCAACAATAATTTCTTCAAATTTCTAACTAGTCCACACTATTTCTCGTGTAACCATGTCAACAATAATTTTTTTAGCTTTTTCACTAGTTAAAATTAGTTCTTGTGTAATAGTGTCAATGGTAGCTTCCTCTCCAATTGGATTAGCACTTAACACTAGTTCTGTTGGGTCCCTATAATACTAGTGATCACCCCATTACTATGGTAGTTGTACCCTTTATTAATATTGTTGTGCCCCTATTTCCCCCATATTGTTATTACTGTGTCCCATAGAATCCCTCTATTGTTATTTTTGTGGCTTTATATTATTATTGTTAGGTCGGCTGGGTTATATTGTGACTCCTTAGACTCCTATATATAGAAAGGAGGTTTTGTCATTTGTATCATCCAAGAATTGTTCATTTATGTAATGTAAAGGAGGTTGCCCCCTCGAAGAGGCTGAATTCTAAGGCGTTGATCTATCTTTTCTATCTTTTCTTGAGCTGGTTTCATAACATTTGGTATCAGAGCCAGGTTCTAGGGTTTCGCTGCTCCAAACAGGTCATCGTGGAATTTTCGCTATAACTTTTCTCCTGTGACGTTTCAGAAGTCAGAAAAAAACCCATTTGAGAAGACATCACACTACAGCTCGGATCCGAATTTCAGAGATATTCGCGCTATATTTGTGGAGATATGTTCTGAGGAAGTTGGTCTTTTTGCAGACTCCTGAATTACATTCCAAATAGGTGACCTGGGGAAAATCGTCATAACTTTCTCTCTAAGCAATAGATTGAAATTTCGTAAAAAGGTATAGAAAGAGGACAGACTATAGTTTCTTCTAGATATTTTTTAGAGCCAAAGGTCCAAATAGTGACACGTGGCACTTCATACAAGTTCGCTCTTCTAAAAAGGTCTATAATCAGGTCATTGTGGGAAATTTGGCATAACTCGTCATTGGAGAATCCAATTGGGGCCAGACTGGTGGCATTGGAAAGAGGACACAGAAGGCTACTACATGTCGCAATTTTAGAATTGAATGTTCTGAAAGTACAGAGATACATCAGAGGCAATATCGAGTTCCTACAAAGAAAAAAAAAGGGGTGTAGATTTTTTTAAATTTTTTCTTAAGATTGGTTTGAAAATTTATTTTGAAGGAATTCAAAGGGATAGTAGAGCATTATTATCGGTAAATGATGCCCCAAGGAAAGAAAATGCAAACACCTAGTAAGGAACCCGAAATCTCTAGCATGACTCATGAAGAAGAGGAAGAAATGCTACATGATATATCAAAATTACAAGACCAAGTGCAAAAAATGTCAACCTCACAAAAGCTAATAGAAGCTAAGATAAATGGCATGGAATCTAAGATAAAGGGCGTGGAAGCTAAGATGGATGATTGGAAGACGAATTGAAGACAAACATGGACGATTTGAAGATAGATTTGAAGACAGACATGGATGATTTGAAGACAGACATGGACAAATTGAAGATAAATATGAATAAGTTGCTACAAGAAATGGTCACTAAGGGCGAAAGAATAGTAAAGGAAAATCATGATGAGAACAAAATAAATGTTAATCATGCTTCCATAGACTCTAATGTGGGATTGAAGACCCATCATATTCCAAAAATTGATATGAGGAAGTTTGATGGCAAGGATCCAGCAACATGGATATTACAGATGGAGCAATTTTTTGATCTCAATAATGTGCAAAACACACAAAAGGTACGTATGGCAACTTTATATTTGGAACCAAATCAGTTTGTATGGTATCAATGGCTTTGCTCTCGTAAAAAAATTATCACTTGGGCCAATTTTATGGAAGAATTGATAGCACATTATGAGGTTACAAAAAGCAACAGTTTTTTTAGCCAATTGATAAGTCTCAAACAAAAGGGTTCAATAATGGAGCACATTGAGGAGTTCCAAAAATTGAACATAAGGGTAAAAGATATTCCAGAGGAGCATAATATTGATGTGTTCATAGGGTCTTTAAAGGATAATATCCAACATGATGTTCGCCTTTGGGAACCTGATTCATTAGAGAAGGCATTCAGGTTAGCAAGAAAAATGGAAAGCCAAATTATGGCAACCAGGAAGCATACCACTCACAACTATAAAGATGGAAGTGTTGTTGCCCCTAGTCTTCCACAACCTATAAGGTTGACACCACAACAATTGGAAGAAAAAAGAGCAAAATGGATTTGTTACAGTTGTGATAACAAATACACTAAAGGTCATAAGTGTGCTCAGAAGAAATTATTCTACATAGATTGTGAAGAGGAAGAAGAAAAGGAGCAAGAAAGGTCAAAAGAAGAGGATATACTCCAGGAACAAAGCCCAGATAAAGAAGAAATGAATTTGACCATATGGTGTAATGCATTGGCGGGAATTACCACTCCTCAAACCATCAAGATAGAAGGACAAATCAAGAAGAAAAAGGTAATAGTGTTGATTGATTCAGGAAGTACCCACAATTTTATTCATAGTAAGGTAGCAAAAGAATTGAATTTCTTCTTATATCTAGCACCAGAGCATCAAGTGATGGTTGCAAATGGAGGAACAATAAATTGCTCTGGAAAGTGCCATAATATCAAGCTATCGATGGGAGAATATGTATTGACTAGCCCAATGCTTCCATTCCAATGGGAGGTGTTGATGTTGTACTAGGAGTCCAATGGCTACAATCCTTGGGTACAATAGCTTTTAATTTTCAAGAACTTTTCATGAAATTTTCTATGGAAGGAAAGAAAGTTGTATTAAGGGGTATTGCAGGGAAACCAGGAAAGATAATAAGCTCTAATGGTATGACAAAGCTTCTAAAA